>JASCZI010273404.1:1444-14150 GCA_036250425.1 Stylosanthes scabra | reverse complement strand
GACAGGCTTATATTTATAAACAATATATATAATTAGAGTCAAGAGTCGTAACAACCTAGCTCTTAGCATTGGTCATGACGTGCTAAAAGTTGGGATGTTACACTGATGAGGATGATAGATTCCTTTCTCATGTGATGAATGAGATGTGACTTCGACACGTGGGGAATCTTTGTATAGAGGAAAGAGATGATAGCAGATAACCAATTATACTTGTCACCGCACGTGGGTTGTATATAAGGATGGCTGAGGAATTTATCTTTTAATCAAGGTAATTAGAATTTTGGGCCTTTTTGTTGAATTGGTTGGATGAAATTTTGTTGGGCCATCCCAGGAACAGTGTTGGATGTCAAGAAATGGTGCAGGATAGATAAATAAATAATAAGAGGAATACCAAAAAATAAATAAATAAATAATAACAGAGGGGTTGTGTAGTAGTAGACTGACCCATTATTACTATAATTGTTATTACTCTGAATTGCAGCAAATGCGACTCACATTTTCAAATTAATATTAATTCAGTATATTGCTCTTTTCGCCCCAACACTTGACACAAATACTAAATTGGTACCCAACATTTTATCCTTAGAGAAGTTCCCCATACTTCAGTAGGGGATTAAAAAATGAACAATTCTATAATGAAGAGGTGTTACCATGCATAGGGTGAAGAGTTGTACTACTTTTGTTTTAAAAATTAATAAAAAATAAAATAAAATATTTTACATGATTGAAATCCAACCATTTATCAAACAAAATCTTCATCTCTTCATCATTGTCCTTTTCACCATAGTATCCACCTTAAAAAAATTCCCAACGTACGTAGTATTATTCCTTCCGGTCTTTTCTTTTCTTTTCTTTTATTTCTTCACCAAACACAATTTCTTCCTTCAAACTTTCCATGAGACTTTCTTTTTACCAAGACATTCTAATCATGCCTTATATTAATAAAGTTATTTTTTATCTTCTAACAACGTAAAAAAAAATTATTTATACTTATAATTACTAAACAAATTTTATTTATTTATATTTATAAATCCTTATTATTTTTATTAATTTTTTGTTAATTTATTTTTTAATAAACTTTTAAATAGAGAAGAGAAAAAACCAATTAAGGAGCTAACGAAAGAAGAAAAAAATTAAGAAAAAGAAAAAAACACAACAAACATAAAACTAGCCTTAGCAATAATCAATTAAGTAGTAATTAATATAGACATAACAAAAATATAAATTATTACTGTACAATATAATATGTCTATGTATGTATCATATTTTGCCTTATTATTTATTAATAAATTTTTTTCATAAATAATATTCAAGTGGATTGTACACCCTTGTTAGTAAATTTATTATAATGTTATATTTGGTTTGGTATATATTATAACTATATATAAATTCTTGTTATTGTTAATTTTTTCTTTGCTTCTCAACCCACCAGCTATTCTTATTTTTTTTCTCCAAATAAAATCATTATTATTTTATTTCATAATTTTCTTCACAACCCATCACTTTTACTACATGTTAAAAGCAAAAGGTCTACCATTACCAAACAACCTTCAAAAGCGCCCAAAAAAGTCCTTTCTCCTAATTGCATTTAATTAACAACAACTCTAAATTAACACCATCCAACAAACTTCCTGTCACACCTGCTTTGGCACAGTAACGATCATATGCCTTGTCCTTGCCAACCACACGCGTCATCATCCTGGCCGCACATACCCTTTCCTCACATGATGAGGAATATCAATTTCATCATGAGAGTCTTGGCCATTTACTATCTTGAGTTATGTTACATGTACACTTATTTTGCTCGACCAAATTAATTATTTTTGTGTCAAATAAAAAATCATTTCAATGTCAAATGACACAAAAAATAACATAAAAATGAATTTTTATTTAATATCCAAATAATTTTTTAATAATATATAATTAAAAACTTGGTTAAATTTAATTGATCAAAATAAATTAACAATAGTAAAATTATTGTTTATTATTATATTATTATTAAATTTTATATTTAACTTAACAAATTTGGAACTAATATTTATATTATCTGAAGCAATATATCATCAAAATTTATTATTATTAACAATAAAAAGTGCACCACAGCATAAATAAATATTTTATAAATCAAGTGATTATGCTAAAATTAATGGATAAAACTAAACAAAGTTATATTATATATATTTTAATTAGATAACATGATCAAAATAAACAATAATACATAAGCTTAAAATTAAAAAGACAATAATATGTAGTTATTTTTTCATTTTTTTTCTTTTAAACATTTCTTTTTCCTTTTTTTTGTGTAGCATTTCTTTTTCCTTCTAAAATACAACACCTATTTTTTTTGTGATCTCCAATTATTTCATATAGTGGCTTTCTTTTTTTTTTTTTCAGGCCATATTATATAGCCACATTGTTTTTTCTTCGAATTTACTACAGTCCTTTGAGGCATATAATATATGCCTCACTTTTCTTATACTTTAGCATTTTTACCCTCATAATAAAAGCTGACTTTACTGTCATTAAAGTCTCCACTTTGATTTGTGTGCATCACATGTCACAATCTAACTTACCCGTGAATTTTATGCTACTATAAGCTATACAATCCTAAGCTACCAGAGAGCTAGCCAAATATATATAGTAAATCACCAAAAATGACTCCGAAGTTTTAACTCGTTGACAAAAATGACCCTCAAATTTTTTATAACGTGACAATTTTGAAAAACTGTTAATTGATCTCTAAAAAGTTAACGAAAAAGGCTTAGCTGGCAAATGGCGTTTTTTATGTGGCAACCCAATCACATAACTCCGTTTGACCCACCTCCCAACCCTAATTAACCTGCAGAATGTGATTTCACCCCCAAATTCAAGAAATTGAAACCCTAGCAGCTATGTTTGGTCCAACCTCTGCGAATTCGTTCCTGAAGCGAAGGACCCCATTGATGGGAAAAGCAAGCAATGATGAATACGAAAGACATAAGCACATGAGGAAGCCTTAAGGTGGTACGAGAGTGATGATTAGAGCCATCTACAAGACACAGTAGCAAAAAGAACAGAAGGTATGAGACACGTGAATGCATCATCACGATTCACCATTAGACTATCAAGACACCAGCTCTACTAAAAAAAGGGCAAACGTATAACACAAAACGCTTGCTTACCTCAACCTCCAGAGATTGGCGATTGGGCCTCAGTGAGATTGTTGCAGCTGCATTCGACGGTGAAGAATGATCTTCACGGTTAACCCTCACCGAAGAGAAGTGAAGAAGGCGAAGAAGATTAGTTCACGAGGCTCTGGGGAGTGAATGAAAGTGACTTCGCGTGTTTGAGTGGAATTGGGAGAGTTTGAGTGTTTTATTAGGCTAGGGTTAGTTTAGTCTTTTCCCTTCAATTTGGGGATCAATTCATGGGTTAAACACTGTTAGGTGCCACATAGGAATCACCGTTTGTCAACTAAGCCTTTTCCGTTAACTTTTTAGAGATTGGTTAACAGCTTTCCACAATTGTGACGTTTTAAAAAATTTGGGGGTCATTTTTGTCGTTTATTAATTTGGGGTCATTTTTGTCAGCGAGTTAAAACTTCGAGATCATTTTTGGTGGTTTACCCATATATATATTACAATTAATTAAAATGATTATTCTAATAAAATATCTAAAATAAAATATTTTCTCGAATGGTTAAAGCTATCTCCATCCTTATCTAATGGGAGTCCCCTTCCCTTACCAAAGGTTCTTATTTCAATTGGAAGTCCTCTACCCTTACCGAAAGTTCTTATTGCAAAATTTTAGTCGATCACATTCCCTTACCGAAGAAACATATCCTCAGTCTTAAAAACACTGATATTTGATAGCATGAAAAATATGAGCCTAAAATAAATCAGAGAGCATATCATTTATCAAATATCAAGTATAAAATAAGAATATAGTTAGAAATCCCTGCCTAAAGATATAATGTCCTTCAAGTATCTTGATCTACACACATCAAAATGTTTTTTTTTTGTTTTCAAGAAAGAAAATATTAAGAAACAGATTTAAGAAGGATGAATTCTCCTTTATTAACACTTCCTATTTATAAGCACAGATCTGAGCTCTCCTTAATGGCTAAATTTCTTTTTGGTTACGCTTTAAAATCTAAATTTGAAATTCATACTTTCTTATTATCCTCCTTTTAAAATTTAAACTAAAACTAAATTATTTAAACTAAAATTAATTAGAAAAAAATGCGGAATGTTACGGGTGACGGTTACACACAAAAAGGTGGAAAATCTTTAGAGAAAGATGGAGTGGGTCCTTGATGAGGAGGTTTTTGACGATAATTTCATACTTAAAAGGATATCATCATCAACACTTTTTCCACATATTTGCTAGTGATTGACCAAGCTTTTCCTTCTCTTGCATAATTATGTCCTTAATTGATTAATTTGTTAAATTAGCTTCCAAGTATGTAAATTGTTTGAATCTTCTCCCACTTGATGCCTTGATGTGTGTGCTAGTGAATTTCAGGCCCAAAGTATAGATGAAGAGCCCAAGGGAAGCTAAAAAGAACAAGAGAAACAAGGAGAATGGACAAAAAGCCAAAAATAGCCCAATCCAGCGTTGACCGCGTGCCCGCGCCCTCCCTTACTTAATGGGGAAGTTTCCGTTGGTGGCGGCCCGCGCGACCCAGATGATCCGCCCGCGCCACCCTGTTTCGTAACCTCCAAGACAAGAACATCGCGTGCCCGCCCGATGGAGGTGGCGCGCCCGCGCGGCGACGACAGAACTCACTAAAATGAATGCTATTTTGGGGATTTCACTTTTCCGGGCCTTGACCCATCCATTGCTCAAGCCCAATTCGACCTAAATGGGGGAGGAACAGCTGAAGCACAACAAGCATTCTCTCATTTCATCAATTTTAGCCTTAGAGTAGTTTTAGGAGATTTTTGGGAGAGTTCTCCATCTCTCTCATTTTCTCTAGTTTTCTCTTCTTTGTTCTTCACCTCTAAGAACCCGATTACCAACCAAACTCTTCTTTTATTACATGTTTTGTGGATACTTGTTCTCTTTAATTAATGCAATTCTAGTTTCTCCTTCTATTTTGCTTTCTTTTACATATTGCAATTTCTAGTTTATGTTTATGCTCTTTTATGATTCATATGCTCTTGGTTGTTGATCTACTTGTTGATTTACTTTATTGATCCTCTTGTTAGTTTATTTTCCATATTTGCTATCATGCCTTTATTTCTTACCTACCAAGTGTTTGATGTTTTGTTTTCTTTAATTATGGAGTAGTGATCTTGTGCTTTGGTCATGGGATGAGGTGCGGATGATCCTAGCCACTAATCCCCAAAGAAAAGATGTGTTAATCCTTGGGTTGATACCGTTCTATAGACGCCAGGCTTTCGCTAGTGAGAGTGAGTCCTTAATGAGGTGAACATGGAGGATTTATCCATGTTTCAAAGACCTAGGTCCGTTGCACTAGAGTATGAGAAGCCCGAGACTTATGGAACGGTGTTGATCTACCCACTCGACCGTTTGGTAGAGTGTGGCTCCGCGGTTTACGTGACAACCATCTATATTTGGGATTAGTGGTGTTTATGGGGACACATGATACCTTGATCCATGGCCTAGCATCCCTCTTTATCAGTTTCTCTCTCAGTCTCTCTTTAATCTCTGTTCACACACACACAATTGCAACCCCTGATTTTCTCACAACCAAAATCGACCCTTGCGTTAACTCGTTGGGAAAACGACCCGAGTCCCATACTCGGTATTTTTGAACCGGTTGCAAGCTTTTGTGACAACTCTTCTTTTGACAAGAACCGTCCTTGCTCGCACATAATCTATTTGGATTCCCCTACAACGATATCAAACTTATTTTCAAAAGATAAGAAAACTCCGGATTAACCTTGTTGCGACACCTCGAGCGGGAGCCTCATCAGTTCTTCCTCCATACAACGTCCATCCAAGCCCTCGTATAGGAGAGCTTTTCATTTTAATAATTCTTCCAAAAAGGCCTCTAATGCTCTAGCCCAGAAAAGAAAGAATCTATTTTCAAACTAAAGTTCTAAAGGGTTCATCTCTTAATCCTAAAAGGCATGCACCCAGCTTTGCCCGTAAACGAGCTCGTCTAAATTCTGTTCAAAATATCCTAACCATGATGGACCATCTTCTAGCCATATGGACAAGGATCATGCTCCTAATCCCATGCCAAAGGAGGACGCTAAACCTTGAAGTATTTTTGGCCACCAAGCTTGTTTTATTTCTTTATCTTTGTTTCCTATGGAAAGTTGTGATACTTCAATTTTAGCTTGGAATATTGAGAAACTTTTAATAAGATGGCTTACGTTCGATGTAAAGAGATTGTTCATAGATTTCAACCTTCTTTTATTATTATTATTATGGAGACTCATATTTTGTTTGACAGATTGAGTAATTTGGGTTATCATCATATTGTATTTCTGAAGTCCAAGGATGTAGTGGTGGTATTTAATCTCTTGTCTCTATTCCCTTCAACAAATGTAGTGTAATTTTTTGACGTCTTTTTCAATAAAGCCCAATTCATCATGACTATCAGCTGCTGTCACAAGCGATTGATAGGTTTTACTTGGTTTGATACCAGATTGATCATTATTTACAATTGTACAACGAACATACATGCTAAGCTCTCTATGTTGTGATAACATCTCAGCTTGATCAGAGCAGCATGGATGTGAATGACGCAGGACAATTTACAGGATACATGAGATTTGTCTTCTCAATAGTCGATATTTTAGATGTCCTTTAAACCTCTTTATTAGATATGATAAGTTGATTATTTATTTCATTGCTCTTCTTATACCTATTTGACTTCCTTATTTTAGTAGAATATCCTGTCTGTTTAGCATATTCTTTGTAGAAATCATCAGCTTCTTCAATTGGTAGAAAAGTTTTTCCAACCTTTGGAATATACTGCTCATCAACATTATAGTTAAATTGCAAAACACCAAAGTTTAGTAAATAAAGTAATTGGATTTATATGAAGAAACGAAGTCTATTTAATAAAACAAAGTGCAATAAAGAAGAAAAAAGTCTATTTAAAAAAAATATTGTTTACTAAAGAAATAAACCTAATTTATATGAAGAAATGAAAAACAAAACTCAAACTTGAAAGAATTAAACCCTCACTTTCTTCATCTTGCTTAAAATGATTAAAAAGATACAACAACATCAGAGATTGATTTAAATTGATTAAATTTGAACTTCAAAATGTACAAATAAAAAACACAAATCAAGCAACAACATACTAATTGAAAGAATTAAACCCTAAACCACCTAGAACACATAAATTGATTCAAAAAATCTATGCGATTTGTTATGTTGTATAATTAGATTCCAAATTGGTTGGTATTGTATGATTAGAACTACAATGTTCCATTATATATTGAATAATTGAATAAAAAAAGGAAGAAGCAACAAAAGGAATCATAGAAAAAAAGAAGAAGAATGATGAGAGAAAGAAGAAACGATCTTCTTAGAGCTGAGAAGAAAAAATAGTAGGTAAAGTCTATGGTGTAGATGGTCACTTGTCATCTACACCTATAGACAGCACATGGCACATGATAATTTGTTGCATGTGTGGAAAGAACGTGTGGGATTGTAACGATGGCTCTTTGCAGGAAACATTGATTGACCCTTATGCAGGAATGAGGCATGTGAGTTTCTTTAATTAAAATGAATGATTAACAAATGTTAAAATAAGCTGTAGATAATTTAAGGGTTTATGAAATGAGCCCTCTCAAGTGCATTTTATTGGGCTATATGTGCTATTTGTTAAACAAGAGTGTTTAAATGAGGGTTTTTTTTTTGCCTCTCAAGGAAGCCACACTAACTTCGATCCTCAGTGGAGGAAAACGGAACCTATTAAGGGAGGGGTTGGGTGGAATGGCGTTTGGGATGAAGAAGTAGTAGGGCTCTAGTAGGCCCATGAAAAAAAAAATGAGGTTTTTTTTTTTTTTTGTTTTACGTAGGCCAAGAGATATATTATTACCCCTTTTATTATGAATGATGTATTATTCCAGTTTCATCCATTTATAATTAGTAATTGTCTTTTAAAGTTAAAACTTTTTTTGTAAAAAAAAAGTTAATTTTTTTTTGTCAAACAATATGTATTATTTAGAACAAAATATTTATTATTATTTTAAATTATTTTGAGATAGTATTCGTAGTTAGTTTTTTTTTTCAAATTTTTATCCATACTTTAATGATCTTTTTGGAGTTTTTCACTTTTGTATTAAGAGCTTTTTTTTCTTTAATTGTGCAGCCTCGTTAACCTCTATCCAATATACAATTTTGTAAATACACTTGAATAATCATCTTACCAATTATTGAATTAAGTATAACTAAATTAAGCATATGATTAGCGATAATATATAGACCAATAATCATGGGATGATGATATACAAAACAAGACTAATCACATGTGAATGATAAAATTTGACTAAGGATATTGAACAATTTATTAATAACATGGTTTTTCCTTTGGTGTTCTTATTAATAGCAATTAACATGTTTAATCATTATTGTAATTCAAAGTGAAGTCGATAATGGTGGCCTAGTGGATTTTGAAATCATGGTCAAATAATTAAATATTGTAATGTATTTTCCAGTGTTCTGAAAATCGGACCGGACCGGCCGGTTCGACCGAAAAATCGGGAATCGGTTCTTTGTCTGGTCCGGTTCATATGCGAAAATCGATTGGCATTAGACCAGTCAAAAATCTGTCAAAATCGGTCAAAAATCTGAACCAGTCAAATCGGACCGGTTTTTTAGCGTTTTTTAATTAAAAATTAATATTATTATATTTTAAATAATTTTATAATGATTTTGAATTATTTTATTATATATTTCAACAAACGGTCCGACCACGGTCCGACCTCGGTCGAACTTTTAAACCCTTGAATCAGTCACACCACCGGTTTTGTGACCGGTCCGGTTCTCTGAACCTTGGTATTTTCTAAGACATGGAAGGAAAGAAAAGAAAATCATAAAATTTTGTTTTGTACAAAAATAAATCATAATTTTGATTTACATTTTTATCTGTAGCCAACTTCATAAAGCCTAAACAAGAAAAATACTACCAATGTAACCCCACAATATCATTCACAATTCACATCATCCAAAGTTGATTTTTACTTGGGCCCAATATCTTCTCTTGGTTTCCCAAATTGGCTGGCCCAAAAGCCTATACTCTATTCTATATCATGTTACTCTTTAATTAATCATCATTATTCTTACTCGTAAGATACTTATAAATACAATGTTATATATTATAATTACTCATTTCAGCACATACTTTTATATTCTGCCATGAGAACTTTTTTCAGATTGGGACCCACTGTACAATAAGCTTCCCCCTTAGTCAACTCAAGTGTCCTTCCCCATCTCTGTTTTTTTTTTTTTGACATGGCTTCCCCATCTCTGTTAGCTTGACCATTAATGTTTATAGTCGTAGATGACAAGTGACATGTACACCATAGACTTTGCCAAAATGGTAATAATGGCAGTATTAAAAATGCTTGTTTAAAGTAGTAGTATGACATGAGTAGAAGGAAAAAAAAAGAGTAGAAGGAAAAAAAAGCGTGTAAAGGAAACATACTTGGTTTGGCTTGGCTAATTAAAAAGCAATAGTACATTTGGTTTATATTTTTATTTTTTTTTTTTATTTTTAGTATTTTCTGTGTTTTGGATTTTATGAAGGAAAAAGAAAAAATAATGAAAATAATAAAATTTTATTTTCTATTGTTTTCTCTTTTTTCTTCATAATATACAAAAAACAAAAAATATTAAAAATGAAATAAGAAAATGAAAACACGCGTACTTGCATTCTTTACTAAATCCTTATTTTTTATATTTTTTAGGATAAAATATGCTTTCTATTCTTAATGTTTTCGAAAATTTTAAAAATTATCACTAACGTTTAATTTGATCCAATTTTATCCTTAACGTTTAAAATTAGTTTCAATTTTACCCCTCAGGTTAAGTTTTTGTTAGTCAACTCTTAATCAACAATATTTTTCTAATTTTACCCATCCTCCAACCCCATCCCCTCTTCTCTCCAAGACCCTTCCCTTATCTTCTCTCTCAAACCAAAAACAAAAGCACGACTGTGATGCACCAATCAAATTCATTCATGCGGTCTTCATTGCAATTGCTTACAATTATTAATACAAGAATCCATTAGCTTTGATTTGATAAATACGGTTTAAGCTATAACAAGAAGCCATTAATAATACATTCATGCGGTCTTTAGTGTTTCTATGTACATGTCGCTTCCCTCTTCACTTTTACTATACATCTTCATTTCTCTAAGCTTTGACAGAAACGGTCGTCTACCGCCACTGGAGAAGGGAAGTTTCCAGTACTAAAGTGAGCTTGCAGACCATGATCACTTGCTCCGCGGTTGTAACCTTGATTCTGATCGCGATGCCGAACTTGGTTTTTCTGACGGCGACTCTACCTTTCGTATCAAACATTCAGATCCCATTATTCCACCCCATAGCACACCCCTCACCTCACGGTCTCTGGAAAATGAGGGAAGAAGACGATAGGGCCAACATGACTTGACACGACTTTGCCTCTCTGAGAATAGGATTTGACTCATTTACCTATTAAAGGTTCCAATGACAATATGACATTGAATTGTTGATAGAGGAGGAGAAGATGGTGGAATGTGTGGATTTGTTGCAATTGCGTTTAACTTGGGGGAGAAGATTGAATCAGTTAGGGAGGGTTTGGGAGAGAAGAGGGATGGGGTTGAAGGAGGGGTAAAATTATAAAAATATTGTAAACTAAAAGTTGACCAACAAAAATTAACAAGAGCTATAAAGTTGAAACTAAGTTTGAATGTTGAAAATAAAATTGAATCAAATTAAACGTTAAGATAATTTTAAAAATTTTTGAAAACATTAGGGACATCTTAATTTTAATAGTATATAATTAATGACTGATGTGGCGGATAGAGAATGAATTTAGGAGGCTAAATGCTTAGATGCCGTTATTAAAAAAATTGTTTTTTTAATTATTTTTAGTTGTGATTGTAATATTTAATTATGAATGTAAAATAGTGAAAACAATTTCAGTTTTGAATTAAAATTTTTTTTAATCATAACTAAAACTCTTTTAAATTGAATTTTAAATTTTAAAAAGGTAACAAACACCTCAATGAAATAGTAACGTGTATTGTACCGAGAATTTTAAAATTTAAAAGAATTGATTATACTTCATTTTCACATATACCGATTGTACTAACCGGAACGTGATGTTCCATTGTTATTAAACCATTAAGAAATAATATAAATAATGTGAATGGCCTAGATTCACAATAAAGTGTTTTCAGTATACACCCAAAAAAGGAGATCATGAAGTGGCGCAACCAATTAAGCAGTTACATTATATATAATGGTAGAAAATGTCCCCCCGCCCCTCATGTCCAATGAAAACCCACGCTGTGAAGTTGTGATGCATATTGAATATTGAGCCTATCAACTTTTTGGTTAACTACAACAAAAAATAAAAGAAGCTAGACCTGAATTATGAAAAGTAATAAAATAAATATTTTAGGAGTAATTTGTTTAATGTTACTATAAATAACAAAAAAAAGTTTAAGTGTTAAAAATTTTAATTTATATTCACCAATACTTTTACCCAACAATTAATACAAGAACACTGCTACGGAACCAATGTTAGGGAGCCCTTAGGGAGCCAATAATTAAGTTATCATCCAAAATTTATATGAGTTCATCCGTAATATATGTTGGCTCCCTATTGACTGATGCGTATGCATCTTGGGTTGTTTTTAGTCTCAATTTCTCTTAATTTTCATGATATTCTTAGTGGATTATTGTTATTAAATTGTGAATCAAACAAACTTGATGTTCTTCGAGTTGTGTTTGTGTTTTTAGATGATTCACTAAGAGTTTTAGGTAATTGAAGACCATTTGAGAGAGATTGAAGAAGAAGGAACGAAGCAGAGAAGAAAAGAGAAAATTGGCTAAGTGTTGAAGCCCACGTATAACGTGGAGAGCCCACGTCATACGTGGGAATTGAGTTAAAGAAGGCAAGATTTGACAGAGAGCCCACGTTATACGTGGGACTCTCATGTCATACGTGAGTATTGGCGTCCAAAGAAGCCATTTGAGGCAGAGACTCCACGTTATACGTGGATGTGTGGCATCATACGTGAGGCTTGGTGTCAAAGAAGCCATTTGAAGCAGAGACCCCACGTTATACGTGGGGCATTGACGTCATACGTGGGAGGCTAAATTATGCAACGTCCAAATTCACTCAATTCCATTCCAATCCAAGTTATTAGACTTCAATTCCATCCATTAATCAAGGGCTTAATTGGAAGATTAAAAGATATGATTGATCGAAGACTCAAGAGAAGAAGATAAAACTTATAATCATATGAAATAAGATTAGGATTAGATAGATTGTAATTTGAATTTGAATTTTAATTAGGATAGGTATAAGAAGTAACTTAACCATTAGGGTTAAGCAGTTTTACTTCAGCACAGATTAATTTTCTTAGATCTAGTTTCATTATGCAAGGCTAAACTACTCCATTGTTAAGGGTGAGGAGCTCTGTTCACCCAGCATGAGGTAGTCTTTTGTACATTCAATTATCAATTCAATAAGGTATATTCAGTTATCTTCTGTGCATGATTTAATTTTCCATTCTTCATTT
>JASCZI010273402.1:564-14163 GCA_036250425.1 Stylosanthes scabra | reverse complement strand
ATAGAAACTAAGTTACTAAGAGATTAGGGCTTAGTTAAACTAGATTCGTTGTGCTTGATAACTGAAATCCTAGAATTAGTATTCGAATGTATGCATTGGCCCTCAAAGGAAAAACACCTCCAGATCTCTTAACAAGCTTTCTCATCATTGTTTACACTCAAGTAATTTTCTGATCTCTTTCTTACTAGTTTTCGAAATTCTTATGCTTACAACACAATCTCTGTCTTTGATTCAAATCTGATTAGACAAATTAATTAGTAGTTATTGCTTGGTCCTTTAATCCTCGTGGGATCGATACTCCACTTCATTGTGGTATATTACTTGATACGATTCGGTATACTTGCCGAGATCTAGGGTTTGCGAAAACTCAGCATCACTCATATTACCGAGTTACTCAATAAATTTACCAATCAACCAACCATTAACCCACAATATCAACCTTCTACCTCAAGTCCGCTGCCATCCCAACCTCTTCCAAACCCCAAAGTAGGCATAAATATGGTTTATAATGAAGTGGTCCAAGAAGAATAGGAGGAAGATGAGGAAGAAGAAGGGGAAGATGATTGGTTGTATGGACTGTTAGCCAAATTAGCAAGCTCGGATGAATTGGATGATGAGGAGGAAGTTGAAGAGGAAATGGAGGAAGAAGTTGTTGAAAAGAAAGATGAAGAGGAGACATTCTTCATAGCCACTATCTTTAGCGAGAACAACAAGGTGGAGGATGAGATACCGATTAAATGTGAGGATCCCGGCCCATGTCTAGTTACTTGTAAGATCCGGGGAGTAGATATTCCAGAGAGCTTGTGTGATCCTGGAACTAGCGGAAGTGTGATTCCATTTGAACTATATGAAGCTTTAGACCTCGATCCATTGAATAAATCCAATGAGGTCTTTATAATGGTGGACACTAGCATTCTATCTGTGGCTAGAATTGCTGAGAATGTTTTGGTTAAGATAGGGGAACTAACTATTCCCACGGACTTCCATATTATCAGAACGCCTAAGAGGGACAAAGGGGGGAAACCCCAAGTTTTGTTAGGAAGACCGTTCTTGAAAACCACAGAATTCAAGCTCATCTATTACGATGAGATCTTCACTTTTTCAGTGGGGAATGCCATCGAGATATTTCACTTAACTCCTCCACCAACATCTCGGAAGAAAAGTGTTCATCAACTTCAAGTATGCAATGAAGGGGTTCAGAAAGCTAGTTCCATGAAAGAAGCGAAGGAAAAGAAATAGAAGAAGTTGAAGGGTGAAGATAAACAAGCGAAGGGGTTGAGGAATACTCCCCCTCTTTTGAAGAAGAAAAAGAAAGAATCGTTGAAGCCGGTGAAGAAAAAGAAGAAGAAGAAGAAGCATGGAGAGGATGAATCTAAGAAGAAAGTAGTGTTGAAGTGCTCAAGCTTAAAGAACTTATTGGGAAAATTGAAGATCTTCAAGAATACACTTAGCAACAACAAAAAGATGGAAGCTCACTTGGTGAAGGATAACTCTAAGTGGAAGTGAAGAAGCTACCATTCAACAATGTCCAATTTAAGGACACTAAACAAAAGTGCTAGGTGGGAGACAACCCACCATGGTAACACATTTTAATCATGTCTCTTTTCTTGTATTTTGTAAATAGTTGTGTGTGAAAGATTGGTTTTCGATGATCTTGGTAGTAAATGAGTTGTAGAAAAGGGTTGGACATTAGGAGAAGTAGTGTAAGTAGGTCCAAACCCTTTGCAAAATGAATGGTAAGGATATTAGAACATAATTTTGCATGCTTGATGCCCAAAAGTTGAAAGATTTTGATAAAAATTCAATTTTATTCTAATTGTTGCATGCGCAACACTCTGTTCTTCAGAAATGGGAGCTCTCTATTCAAAATGATGTCATAACTATAATTTTTTTGCTCTAACTATTGCGTACGCATCCTCCTTGGTTGCGCATGCAACCTCGGCCCAGAAGCCCACGGAAGTGTTTTTAAAACACGCATGCTCAAATCCCTTCCCCCCATTCCCTTCGTTCCTTTCTTCAATTCACTCTTTCCCTTTCTTCATCCACCTCTAAACCCTATCTCTCACACCCTCATACCTTCATACATCTTCATTACCATCATCATTCTCATCATTATCAGCAAGTAAGTTCCCTACTTCTTCACTCATCTCTTTTCACCTTTTCTTTTCTTTGTTAGTTAGTTCATATTGTTAGTATATTTTCATAATGCCAGACTGGTTAGGAAACTAGGATTAGAGGACCCAATGGATGTTTTGTGATGCTCATTGATGCTTATTATTTGATGATGGTGATTATGTGATTGAGAATTGGGATTGAACACTTGGTTTTTGCACAAATTCCATGCTTTGCAAAAAATGTACACCAAGTGTTCGACAAAATGCCTAAAAGCAATTTTCACCCCAATTTTGGTTTAATCCTTGCTTTGCAAGTAGAATTATGTTTTTCTTTGATCCATGAAAAACTTTGATACCAAAATTGAGATGAATTGATGCTTGGAAGTGCATTACATTTTTAGTATGCATGTTTAGTCAAGATGTTGATGGTTGATAATTATAGCTCACAATGATTGCTTGTTTGGTAGATCACTTTAACATTAGCTTTGATTCCAACTATATACTTGATCACCATGTACTTGGGTCATTGTTTATCATCGCAACCACCAAACCTTGTTGCCTAAATTGATTGAAGATGGTTGATTTGATTGAATATATTCATAATCGCTTGAGATATTGAACTCAATGAATACTAGAGCTTATATATGTTGTAAAACTAATAAAGTGGTTGCTTAAATGGTTTTTGTTCATCGAAGCTTTATTAGTACAGTACCTCTAGTGTTTGCTATGATTGCTTTCCATCTCACCTCACATAATCTTCACTTGTGTAATCTCCTTGTTTTGTAGATGACAGAAAAAGGAAAAGTGGTAGCAAGGGCATCATTGATGAACCAAATATTGATGGTTTATTTTGTACTTAAATTAGAGGTTTCATCAATATAAACTCACATATATAGCTAGTGAATGAGCATCTTTTTGAATTTGTTCTTAATTGTGCTTGAAATGTAAAAATGCATGTTTTTGAGCTATAAACTTTCAATTTGATTTCACTTTCATGCCATTCAATGCCTTTGATGTGTTTGTTTAAGTGTTTAAAGGCTTAGGAGGCAATGATAGCTTGGAAAGAGTGTAGAAAGCTTGGATTTTGGAAATTCATGAAGAAAATTAGGAAAAGTGAATGAAACAGTAAGTTGCCCAGGCAACTATAGTTGCCCAAGCAACTCAAGAAAATCATGTCTGCATGTTGCCCAGGTAACTCAAGAAAATCCTATCTGCCAGTTGCTTAGGCAACTGTAGTTGCCCAGGCAACTCTCGCTGCACATGCATCATTAAAAGTCACGTGACACACTTAAAGAGGAGCTCATTTGGGTCAATTTCTACACTATTTTGGAGTATTTGGGAGGCCCAATTAAGAAGGAAATAAGGAGCATTTGGGAGGCCCAATTAAGAAGGAAACAAGGGGATCAAACCAAGTTATGGATCTAGTTTTAATTAGGTTCTTATGTTCATATTTTAGAGAGAGAAACTCCAACTTCTCTCTAGGATTTTTTAGTTCAATTTCAATTCTCTCTTCAATTCTCACTTCCAATTGTTCTTAGGATCCCTACTTATTCTAGTTTACTTGTTGATTTCCCTTTATAATTACTCTAGCTATTTTTATTGTTCTTGTTCTTGAACTAGTGATTGTTATTTGTGGATTTTACTTTGATTAATGAATGTTTGAGGTATTTTCCTGAATTGACTGTGTTTGTCTTCATCATTCTTTCATTTACTATCAATCTATAATAGTGGCTAGTTGTTGATTGTTGTTTTCCTTTTAATCCATGATGTTTATTTTCCACGATCACCAAGTGTTTGATATTTTGTCTAGCTTAGTTATGGAGTAGATTTTCACTCCTTGGTTATGGGTTGACTACATGGATACATTTGAGTCACCTTAACCTTATCTTTTTGATAATTGAGAGTGGTTTGTATTGATGCCGTTAATGCTAGATTATCATTAACTCTACAATGATTAAGACTTATGAGCCAAGATGGATTATTCTTGTGTTCATTAACACTAATCTAGTGTCTTAATGCATAAACTATGACTTATGGCTATGAATCTACCAAATTGACTCTTCTCATCAAAGTGACAAGATTGGTGAGAAGTTCACTCTAGAATATTATCTATGTTTAGAGGTGACAAGGATGATGTAATCCATAAAACCCATGACCAACGTACTTTAATTACATTTGAATTAGCTTGTTGATTGCTTGCTTATTTTTATTTCCATTTCTTGCTTAATTTATCTCTTGCATTCTAGTTATTCTCTATCTTACTTGTTTATAAACTGTTGGATTTAATTTCCTTGCATGATTTACATTCTTAGTATTGTAATTGCTAGTTGAAAACTCTCAAACCCCATACTTTCCTAGCTAGCTAGTTTTAGTCCTTTGTATTGATCATAAGTCCAAGGGAGAACGACTCGAGACGAAATACTCTCGGTTATTATTGTTTTGCATTGTGACATCATCTTTTCTAAATTTTTCACTCCTTGATCACCGGTTGAGCTATATTTAAAACGCTAACATGACTTGATTTCTAAGAAAGAAATTCTCAACCGGCCTGGGCAACTTGTTGTTTCCTTCACTTTTCTCACTTTTCTTCATGAATTTCCAAAATGCAAGCTTTCCACACTCTTTTCAAGCCATCATAGCCTCCTAAGCCTTCAAACACTTAAACAAACATATCAAAGGCATCGAATGGCATTTAAGTGAAATCAAATTGAAAGTTTATAGCTCAAGAATATGCATTTTTACATTTGAAGCACAATTAAGAACGAATTCACAAAGATGCTCATTCACTAGCTATTCATGAGAGTTTATATTGATGAAACCTCTGATTTAAGTACAAAATAAACCATCTATATTGGGTTCATCAACCATCCACTAGAACTCGCGGTTCATCTTCTCGCCAAGAACCCTCATTCTGCAATGATTTGTATGAGACCCTAGCTCACTCTACAAAGGGGGAATCCCTGAAAGAGAGAAAAGTACTCCATGAACGCACCATCAAACTTCCTAATAATGCAAAAGACACTTTTAAAGATCAAATCTTCACGCGTGGGTAGAACTTCATGTATGATCCAGCTGTTCAGATTAATGCATCTTGGGTTCGTGAATTCTATGCAAACTTCGCCAGTTCTCAACAAAGTGAAGTGTTCATAAGGGGAAAGATGATACCATTTGACTATGTGGCCATCCAGAATGTTCTTCGCATATTGGCACTAGATGGAGAAGATGAGTATCGAGCACTTTGTGGTGCTTGCATACGGAATAAATTGGATTTGGACAAGATATTGAGGGGTCATTGGTAATGATGGTGCAACATGGTGGGAAGACCCAACCAAGCCAGTCGTACCATCTAGGATCAAGAACAAGATTTTGAACAGGGAGGCAAAGCTATGGGAGAAACTGATCGTGTGCAATATGATACCCACTGGGCATGAGACTACTATGGGGTATGGAGCAAGTGCTTCTGATTTACGCACTTATGGAGAACAAAGTTATGTCCCTACCCGCGATCATGATGACAGCCACGAATGATGATCCTACCACCTCAAAGAACCTCTTGCTATCATTCCCGATGTTTATTACAAAATGGGCTCAGCAGGCCAATGTTCCAAGATACCTGGAGGATGAAATTGTCAAAATTCCGAAATCCCAGCAGTGCTTTCCCTTCGGGAAATAGAAAGTGGGAGAAGAAGCAGCTACTGATTTCGTTCCACCTCCTATGCCTTCAGCTATTCTGTCATTAGTAGCCCCTGCCAATATACCTTCCACATCACTGCTAGCTTACCCGAACCTTCAAGAAGGGAACTCATGAGGGCCCTAAGGCGAAATGAGCGCATTATGCACAAACATGAGCAGCTGTTACTCCAGTTACATCCTGGATTAGGTATTTTGGGGTTAGAGCAAATCTGTTCTCCAGAAGTATCCCAAAATCAGCAAGAGCGAGTTGCTAGGTCATCAGGAATGGCAGGTGCAGAAGAGGATGACGAATTTCAGAGTGCTGAAACAGCTGTGGATGCTGGCGCAGATGAATTGGATGAGTCTGATGGAGAGGAAGATGACTAGATCGTGAGCACATTCCAGCAGAGTACCACGTCACACTTGATGCGTAGAGGACCGTGCAAACCTTAAGTGGGGGGAGGACTCTACAGCTTTCATAAACAATTTTGTCCATTTTTAATTCTTGTTGAACAATTTCTATGCTTTCCTAGTTAATTACCTGTTAGTTGTTAGTTAACTGTTAGATAGTTTGGTAGAACTTTGGTAGAATTTGCTGAGATTGGGTGTTTTTAAAAACAATATTGCTTTTTTCCATTTTGATTACGACATCCAATCGGTTTTTCTTATGGATGATAATTGCATTTTAACAGGATTTCTAATTGTGTGCCTATTTTGGGACCCCATCATGAAAAAAATTTTAAAATTATTTTGAAACTTGCTTCTTACATTCAATTTGAAAATTTTCTAATCATAGAATATAGTGAAAGAATACACAACATAGAGAGAATTTGAGCCTTAAACAAGGTGGTTCCACATTCCAAAGGACCACTATTTTCTTCTTGTGTGTTAATTCATCTTCTATGATTGTAATTCATGAATTAATTCATTCTATATGTCTATCATTGTATATATTATGTGCATTCATATAATTGAGACCTTTGTTTTCAAAAGCTCACTTACCAAATGGCCTAAACCTTGAAAATCACCCATGAAACCAACTCTAAGCCTTGATTCTCCTTTATTCTAATTTAGCTCATTAAAAGCCTTGAAAGTGAAAAACCATGATTGCCCTCACTTGATCTTTGATTAATTTTAGATTTAGTGGTTAGGTACGCAACCTTTAATTGTTGCTCACGCAATAATTACACAAAAAAGAAAACGTTGCTGAATTGAATTGTTGCGCACGCAACCTGCAACGTTGCGCATGCAACTTGGCAGTTTTGCAAGTCTTTAAATGAAGGCTAGAGTTGGAATTTTAAGTTTCTAGACTAAGGCCAAGCCCCTTGAAGGACCAATTCGACCTATATGAGGAGAAAACAGATGAAGCACAAGGCATACACTCACCATTAGGATCATTTCATAGTTTTAGATAAGTTTTTGGAGGTTTTTGGGAAAGTTTTCCAGGTCTCTCATTTTCTCTCTTCTAGTTCATAGTTTTTCTTCATTTCTCTACCAATTTCCAGCCCTCACTAGCCAAACTCTCTACTTTAATTCAATGTTGATTACTTGTTTGTTGCTACTCTTGTTTAATTAATGCAATCTACACTTGTTTCTTTCATCTAATTCTCTATTTCTCAATTCTAGCTTTTATGTTCTATTGCTTTCATTTTTGTATTGCTGGAATTTATCTCTTGTTATGATCTATTGCTATTTTCTCGGTTGATTATTGATAATTGTTGTTTCTCTTGCTTATTCACTTCATTGATCATCTTAATTTGTTAATATCCATTGTTATTTACCATGTCTCTTTACTATGCACACCAAATGTTTGATGTTTTGTTTCTTATAATTATGGAGTAGTGTTCTTGTGTCTTGGTAATGGGTTGAGGTGTGGATGATCTTAGTTACTAATCCCTAAGGAAAAGAATGGGTTAAAGATATGGTTAAAACTGTTCCATTAACGCTAGGCTTTTGCTAGTGATGACTGGACCTTAACGAGGCTACTGTGATGGATTATTCGCGTTCCAAAGACCTTGGTCCTTTGCATTAGTCAAGTAGCCTAGGAACTTCGGAACAAGGTTAATCCCCCCCCCCCCCTCAACCATTAGACAGAGTGGGTTTGATTCCTTATGTGACAACCATTCATAATTGGGATTAGTAGCGTTCATAGGGACACATTATACTTTAACTCAAGACCAAGCACCCTTTATTATCATCAATTCTACCTATCTCTTTTCGTTCTTGCTCTTAACACTCAACCATTGCAACCCCAATATTTTCACAACCAAACGCAAGTCACAACATTTCAATTCCTAGGGAGAACAACTCGAGTTCAATACTCGGTATTTTTAACTGGTTGCAAGCTTTGTGACACTTTTTCTAAATGTCGACACGCTCACTTTCGGATTGGTTGGAACTATACTCGCTATAAGAACTTGATTTCTAAAAGATCATTTCTAACCAACCAAATTTAGCGCATCAGATTCCTTTTGGGAGAGTAGATGTTGATCACAAAAACTACTTTGAGTGAGGACGACGACATCAATGGATTTTGGTTGTTGTTGTGGTGGGAGCAGGGTAAAGGTAGAGGAGGAAGTCAGAAAAGATGGAGCATTGTTTATTAAGGAACGTAGAGTTGGCATGTGTAGCGAGAGGATGGGTGAGGTTTCTTTGCAAATGGTAGTGTAGTTGCTCTGGCTTAGTTCTAGAGAGCAACATTCTTCAGTCAGAAATATGGGCAATATTTTAGGTAAGGTTTAAGGATAGTATTCGAATTAATGGTGGAGATGGTTGATTGTGATGTATCTGTCACTTGGAGAGAGTTGGAAATACTTTGATGAGGTTCATCCAATGTTTAAATGTTAGATTAGCATTGTGTTATGATGGATTTACACTAAATTCCCCCTTTGGTAAGCATTACTCTTGTTGGCCCGTTGTAGTTACACCTTATAATCTTCCTTCTGAAATGTGCTTGAAGGTGTTGGAATTATTGGATTTCTTAAACCTAGGACCATCATGTTAAATCCTTAAAAAAAACAAATATGTCTGAGTGCGAAAGCATACCTGAATGCATAAGCATCATTCTTGATCTTGATTTGTTGTTCCAAATTCTAATTGTGGTTCTTTGAACTTCCTCAACCAAAGCCTTTTGTATCTTGATAGGGCTTAATTACAACTATTTGATTGGAAATGGTTGCAAATGGCGTCTTACAGTAACGAATCCAGAAAGTTTTGTCAATGGGGCAGAATATATATATCTTGATAATAATTGTTAAAGAGAAATTTTCCATAACTAGCAAAATTAATTAATTATAACCAGCAATATATTTACATAAAGTAAGTTTAAAAATATGGGTGCAAAATGTGTATAACATGGATGCAATGTTTGAAAAAACATGTGCGCAAAATATAATAAACATGGGTGCAAAATGAGATAAATGAATATATAAACTACTTATGTTATGTGATTAAAATATGTGTTGGTTATATGCTGGTCAAAAATTAACAAAATTCTACTGGCCATGTAGCATTTCTCATAGTTAAATTATACTATGTTATCTATAATATGATTAGTCTTCATATCTAATACATTAATTTAAAATTTCATTCTTTTGGACTTTATATTCAAAAAAGATTGGATAATCTTTTCATTTTCTATACAATTAAATACCTCTTTTTATTTATTTATTAAATAATCATTTAAAAATTCATCTCATATGATTGTGAAGCCAACTCTTTATGATGTTCATAGTAGATAAAACTCTTTCAACAAATGTGGTTGCTATAGGCAAAATCAAAGCTAATTTTTTTTAAAAAAATCATCAATATATAGAGAATAATTTTTCAATTGTCAACTAATTTTTAAACGGATAGAGCACCAATTTCATTTAAGTTTCAAAATTAATTATTAGAGACAAATGATTAATTAAAAAGAGTAAGAGACAAATGACTCCAGATGAATATCACAAGCCAAAATAGCATTCATATAACTCTAATTCTCAAATACTAAATCAGTAAGTCACACAAAAAAAAATAATAGCCAATGACTTTTACTTTTGTGGGCCTAAAAAAAAGTTGGCACTTTTGTAATAATTTAAATAGAGTGAATTTGCAAGTTCAATAAAATAAAATAAAATAAAATGAATCTAGACAATGGAGTCAAAATTAATGATGCAATGGGGCAAATTAAGAGTAATGTGAAGAGTTAACTAAAGAAATCTTAAAATGTTACTGGGGCACTTGCCCCACAACGTTGTGAGTAAATCTATCCCTGATGGTTTAGACGTATTGGGGACCAAAACTCTAGAGTTCTATTTATATTAGGCTATTAGCTCCCATTAAACTCTGAAGGTCCAAGTAAAATATATCAAGGTTCAGAAAACTGGACCGGTCACAGAACTGGTGAGGTGACTGGGTCAGAGGTTCAAAGGTTCGACCGGGGTCAAACCGGGGTCGAACCGATTTACTTAAATACAATGCAAAAAATAAAATTATTAAACATAAGTAATCTATTTTTTCAAAATAAGTTCACATTCAAGTCAAATATTAAAATACATAAAAACATACAAGAATCCACCTTCAAATTTATCTAGTTTTAACATAAAAAGAAACAAAATAACAACAAAAAGCGGTTCAACAAAAAATAAAGACTATCACATAGCATAATCATCATCAAGTGACCCAATGTCTACATCAAAACCACCAAAAGGAAGGCCATCATCAGAAGCTGTATTAGAAGGCTCTATGACAACATCAGGCATACCAGCATCAATTTCCATGTCTCCCCCATCTAATAAAATAAATAATAAGTAAAAAATAATGGAAAGATTTAAAATTTAAAATGTATTTTATAATTGAAACAACTTAAGAATTATTATTTTCACTCACCATTAAGATATGAAGGCATAGCATTATCCGTGTATATCAAACGTTCAAGCCCTTCAATGTCTCCATTAGTAAACTCAGGATCATCTTCATCTACCGTGTCGATGCAGTAATCTACCGTGTCGATGCTCTGAATATCAATTGGATCAAGATGATTCTTCTTCCGTTGAGATCGAGATTGAAGGCGTAGATTGTAAGTTACATAAACAATGTCATTTAGCCTCTGATGCTCTAATTGGTTCCTCCTCTTAGAATGAATTTGTTCAAAAAGACTCCAGTTCCTCTCACATCCAGATGAAGCAGACGCTTGATTAAGAAGGCGAATTGCCATCTTTTGTAAATTAGGAGCACTCCCACCATGTAGCCTCCACCATTCACCTACATAAATATAAATAATATTACCAATTATAACACACTATTTAGTATTTACAAAGGCATCAAACAAAATTGAAACTAATGAAATAGTTTACCAGGTTCAAGAATTTTCACGGCTCTCAAAGCACTTGGTTGACCAAAGCTTTCTTTACGATCTCGATACAACTGTATCTCTTGCATAGCTGCAACTGAGTCACCACAAAGTGTTTCTACATCAAGCAAATCAAGCAAAGACCCCAATATAGAAGGCTTTTCACAAAAACCATCACTGTAGAAAAAACATGGATTCAGAAAGTAAGTTGCTGCATGAAGATCACACTTCAAATGCTTATCCCATCGAATTTTCAAGATACTTGTGTAGGGGGTGTAAGCAGCTTTTCGGTTTCTGAACATTGTTTGGATTGCATTTTTTGCTCTTTTCATGCCTTCATACACATATCCCAAGGAAGGTTTCTCATCAGCATCGACAATCCTCAACAACCTTACAAGAGGACCAGCAATTTCCACAACAGTAACACATTCATCCTAAAATTTACTATCCAAGACAATTGAACTAACAACCTTCCCATTAGCACTTTTTGCTAACTTATGACTAGTGAAAAATTTATCCACCATCAAAGCTTGTAAATCTTCTTTGTGGTCATATATGCTTTTCAAAGTAATAAAGACCGTAGCAAAACGTGTGACCCCGGGTCTAACAATTTCTTTCCAACTTTTCCTTTTTCTAAGCCAAGACAAGAAGATCATATGGTTGTATACAAATATAGTCACTTTTGAAGCACGAGAAGCAAGGTCAGCTATGTGAGGCATACTTGCTATATCTTTCAGAATAAGATTAATGCAATGGGCAGCATAAGGAGACCAAAAAATGTTTGAATACCTTTCATGTATTAGTTTTCCAGCAGATACATAATTGGCAGCATTATCAGTAACCACATGCACAATATTACTAGGCCCAACCCACTCAATGACTTCAGCAAACAAACTAAATAAGGTCTCAGCAGTTTTAATCATATTAGAAGCATCAACAGATTTAATAAATGACATACCGGTGGGACAATAAATCAGAAAATTGATCAAAGTTCGTTGCCTTTGATCGATCCAACCATCTGCCATTAGTGTACAACTAGTGCTTTTCCAACTGCTCCTATAACTTTCGACAAGCAATTGACACTCTTTCTTGAGATCAACTAGCAAATGAACTCTCATTTCATCATAGGAGGGCCCTTTGAAACCAGGTCCAATTGCGGCAACACCGTCCAATGCAGGTTGAAAGTAGGATGAATTGATTGCATTGAATGGAATGCGTGTATTAACTATCCACCTTGCAATTCCCAACTTAGCCTTGTGCACAATTTGTTTACTAGCAAAGACACTTTTTAAGGTTAGTTGTAGGCCTGGAGTGGTCCTTTCCTTGAAATAAGTACCAATTTGTGGAGTGGTAACAACTCTTTTCTTTCCCCTATCATCTGCCCTTGATTGTGGAGGGTCTGGCAATTCAGGATCCTCTGGTGCTGCTTCTGTCTCATCATAATCTTCATCCAATTTTCTTTTGTTTGTTTTCTTCTTTTTAGTTTCCTCCAATATTTTTCGGAAATGAGCTGCAACATCCTCAGGAACTTTGCTGCAAACTTTGACGCTTCCATCCATCTTTGCTAGGTGATGCTTCATTCTATTTATTCCCCCTCCATTGTAAGTATTCAAACAAAAGCAATATGTTAATTGTGCCTTGCGATCTTGATCATACTTCATGGTACAATACTCCCAGGCAGGATCAGTTTTTCCTCGGGAGGAAGCTGTCTGAGACCCTTGTTCTTGGCCTACTGTTTCTTGTGATTGTTGAACATTATTAGTAGCTAATGCGTATGCATCTTTAGTTATTTTTAGTCTCAATTTCTCTTCATAATCATGTCATTCTTTGTGAATTATGTTCATTTATTGATCAATCAAACAAACTTGATGTTCTTTGAGTTGTGTTTGTGTTTTATAGAAGTTCACTAAGAGTTTTAGGTGATAGAAGACCATTTGAAGAGATATTGAAGCAAAGAAGAGGAAGAAAAGCTCAAGCTTCCCATGTTATATGCCACCCATCCACGTATAATGTGGGAAATCAAGAAAAAAATAGCAGAGAGTACACGTTATACGTGGAGGAGGCACGTATAACGTGACTCATTGAAGAACTTTGGCAGAGAGCCCACGTTATACGTGAGCTCCCCCACGTATAACGTGGGCAAATTGGCTTCAATCCACGTTTCAAACAGAGGCTCCACGTTATACGTGGGAGCTCACGTATAACGTGGAGGCCTTCTTCAGAATTGCATGATTTTCTAATTCCAATTCAAATCCAAGATCTTTCGGGCATCAATTCCATTCACTAATCAAGGGTATGATTGGAAGAATCAAGAGAAGATTAATTGAAGATTGATTGAAGATTGAGAGAAGATTGATATGTTTCACAAGAAGAAGATATGATTTAGATTTGATAAGATTTGATTTGATTTGGTTGATAAACAGATTTTTAGGATTTAGCTAGATATATAAAGAGAAAACTAACCACTAGGGTTAGGATCTC
>JASCZI010273401.1:3789-14173 GCA_036250425.1 Stylosanthes scabra | reverse complement strand
CTTTTAAATACCAATCAATTTAAGCTTCCGCGAAAAATATACATTGTTGTTTATATACTCAATTCACCCCCCCTCTTGAGTATACGTGCTACGTGACTAACAAAGATCTGAGCATAGACGTTTTCCATTATTCTTAGATCTAGTTTTCATTATGCAAGGCTAAACTACTCCATTGTTAAGGGTGAGGAGCTCTGTTCACCCAGCATGAGGTAGTCACTATATACATTCGTTTATTAATTCATTGAGGTATTTTCAGTTATCTTCTATGCATGATTTAATTTTCTGTTCTTCATCTCAATAGTTTAGAATCACTGAGAGGTGTTCTTAACTTATCTAGGGCTAGATTAATTAGATTGAGAGATCTATCAGTTTATGCTAGCTGGAAATTGAATCACGTAATCAATTAAGTATAACTAGAGATAGTCAAGTTAATTGTTATGCAACTTATAATTTTGTGGGTTAAAATTGGATTAGAACTAGTTGGGATAGAGTGACATTTAATCCGATCTAGGATCAATTTTGAAACTCATAAGGATTTGAATCAGATTTAGATCTACATCTATTTGTTTGATTAATTGACTAAGAGATTAGCTTTTGATTAAGTAAATAGAAACTAAGTTACTAAGAGATTAGGGTTTAGTTAAACTAGATTCGTTGTGCTTGATAACTGAGAACCTAGAATTGGTATTCGAATGTATGCATTGGCCCTCAAGGGAAAAACATCTCCAAAGCTCTTAACAGCTTTCTCATCATCACTTACACCTCAAGTAATATTCTATTTTCCTTTCTAATTAATACTCGAAATTCTCAGTTCTTAATTACTTCTAGTTTTTCATTTGATCTGATTAGAAGAATTAATTGGTAGTGATTGCTTAGTCCTTTAATCCTCGAGGGATCGATACCCACTTCACCGTGGTATTGCTTGATACGATTCGGTATACTTGCCGAGATCTAGGGTTTATAAAATATCAGTATCACTCTGTTCATCATGGAATCGATTCACAATTGCCCAGGAAGCAAAGAATTGGATTCGAGTCGATACGAATCGATTCTTTCGAAGCTAGAATCGATTCTGTGATTTCGAAACTCAATGAGAAATTCTTCTAAGTGTAACGAGTCGATTCTGGCAGTGTACGAGTCGATGTGGAATTGGACAGGGACAAATGGCATATGATATGAATCGATTCTGATGCTTTGGGGAGTCGATTCGTTTAACTTAGCTTCTTTTTCAAACTTCAACGACTACCTAGAATCGATTCCTAAGCTCCCTAGAATCGATTCATATGTCCACCGAGTTGATTTCAAAAGTTTTATGATGGTTCGAGTCGATTCTGATACCCTTCGAATCGATTCATATACCTCCAGGAGCTGCAAGCTCTCTGTATGGCTCCATGGAATCGATTCTCCTCATCCTGGAATCGATTCTGGCCCTTGAAAACAAGAAAACATGTGTTTTATAATGAGTATGACGATAGTAATGGTTTAAGGGTTCACTTCTTAGTTTCACCTTAATCATCGAACCTGTGAACGTCCTTCGGGTGACGTTACGTTAGTCGAAGCGTCATGAGGGGCCTGTAGGGCTAACGACCCGGCTTACGACAATAGCGGGCTATCGGACGTAGTGGATGACTGGGGGTCTTCGGACTAACGTCCCGATTCACAGGGCATTATATACGCAATATAAAGGAAAGGAACCCCCAAGTATATATGATAATGAGAAAGACTGTAAACAGGTGGGGCATCGAGCGAGTTGTCTTCGGGGAAGTGCGTCCGATAGTGGTCCGGGACTAGTACTGGGCCGGTCGGGTTTGGCTAAAGTAACTAACCGGGTGAGCTCATCAAGCCATTAGGATTTAGACATTCATCATGTGCATACTCGTGTGCCATTGCTTGGGATTGCCTAACTGCATAATATCTGTTAATTGTTGTTGTCTGTACTAACTGCCTGTGTTCCTGCTATATGCGTTATTTGACATGCTTTGTATCTTGGTGTTTGACTGTGAGGTTCAAGTAAATATATTCTTTATACTCTGGGCGCTTGTTCCGTACGGGGAACCCGGAGTTGTGGTTTCTCACTCCGTTTGTTGATGTGATTTACAGATGAGGATCAGAACGCCATTTAGTTGGCTGTGCCTGAGCAGGTTAAGCAGGCAAGAGAGGAGAAGGCTGAGTTTTGAGTAGCCTAGCATTTTGTATTTTGAGTATACAGTGGTGTATTTTGGTTACGAACTCCTTGACATTTGGATGTTCTCTTTTGATGTAACCAGTTGGCAATGTAATCTATACAGATACTGGTAACAAGGATTCCAGGGATTGTGAACAGTGAACACTCTTCGCCGGGATCATCCTGACTGTCGTACTTTAGCTATGTACATATATATGCATACCTCACTCTAGTTAATATTATAACTTGTTCTCCTAAGAAAAAGGGTAGAATTAATTTGTGACGTTTCTGCGTACATCTTATTCTGTTCTGGGCTCCTAGTATCCTCTGTCTCTTTCCAAAAAGTGCTATTCCAAACGGGTTTATTATCGTGATTTCTCGAATATCCTCCTAAGATAACGGCTTCTCAGGCTTAAGCTGGGGTGTCGTTTTCCTAGGGTGTTATAGGAACAATAATAGCGTTTTTTAGTTCCAGAATTATCAATTTTATTTATTGATAAATAGATTGATATTGGCATATAGAACTTTAAAACAAACTATGTTCACACAAGATTCATAAAATTTATGCCATAGTGTGAGTCCATCATGAACACCTAGCACAACATTAACATTTAGTCTTTGGACATAAATATTAACTTGTAAGTGGTATTCTTAGTACAGTAATTAAACGTTGATAATAAATCCTATCAAATAATAAGTCTATCTTTGGACAGACTCACTATCTACACGGAACCAAATAATTATCACATGCTTATTACCACACAAGTGTTTATACACTTTGGCCAAATACAGACCTTCCTTTGGGTCGTTCTGTACCCGCGTAAATTACAAACACAAAATTTTTTTAGTGCGGCTTGCCAAATATTCGCAATAAAATCCTGTCAAATAATAAGCATATCTTTGGATCGACTAATTATTCACATGGGAATTTGAGAATTTATTACCGTATGTATTTTCTATCAATTGGTCAAACACTAACCTTCCTTTGGTCAGATTAGTGATTGCATAATTAAATAGAAAATTAGCATAATGTTCAATGATTATTATTTGGCCAGACAATAAACTTCCTTTGGGCTGATTATTGTCCACATAAATAAAAACATTAACTCATCATTAATTACCCAACTGTATAATTATCTTTAATATGTCTGTAATTCTGTCAACTATAGATCTTCCTTTGGGCCGACCAATATTCGCATGAATTACAAAATAAATATTCTTAATACTTTAAATAAATTGATTTTCACAAAAGAAGCTACTTTAGTAGCATAGTGTTCAACCAACTTACTCCAAAACAAAACCTTATAAAATAGATGGTTGTAATATTATAAATTGTTACTAATTTCTTTATGTAACAAAAATCAAATTTTATACAGCAAAATAATAAAACACAATATAACAACTATATAATATTGTGTATTCTCAATAACTATACATATGTTTTCCGGATAATAAATCTGAACTCTCAGTATACCTTAAAGGAATCAAGTTTTAAACAAAATATGCATAATATGAAATAATTATGAATTAAATATTCATATCTTTAAAACTTTACCAAATAAATGACACATATCAAATCCGAATAAAGAATAATGATTACATATAAAGAATAATATCACTTAATTAATTCTTTTTCTCATAGCTTGTACAAGTTGAACACAAACCAAAAGAATGAACAACAAATTGTTAATCATAAACATATATTTTTAATATATAAGAGTTCATTATAAATCACAAAAGGAATTGATCTCATAAAACTGTGATTGATAGTCGTCATATTATTACTTCAATATAAAACTTAATTTCACATACATGTGATGCACCCGTAACTTATTTATAAGCTTTATATGTCTATGCATATTCCACACGTATCCAAAAAACCATCACACAGATCAAAAGTAATAAAATAAAGCGAAAATCAAAACCTTATTAATGTGAGATCAAATCACCTAGCTTACGTCAGAGATCATCTCGTAATTCCAAAATGAATTCATATAAACACAATAAAAATAAATAAACAAAATGTATTAACGCTACTCCATGAGTCTCAAAAAGAGCTTATTTGGCTGAATTTATGTGAGAAAGAACTAAAACACATAAAGACCTAATCTTATCCCATAAATCTAATTCAAGAACCAATTAAAAAAAAAACAAAAATGTAATAAAAGCTTTAATACCAATTGAATCTGAATAAATTCACGTCGTGAATAAAAAAAATTATTTCAAAATGGATCCGTAAATCCATATTCAAAATATCAATGATTAATAAAGATAAATCAACTAATTCTCAATGATTGAATTATTAAATGGCTCTGAATTCACTTGTTGGAATTATTGGATTCCTAAACCTAGGACCATCCATGTCAAATCATTAAGAAAAAAATACAAGTGCTGGGTTAGGTATCTTGAAGACCAAAAACCCTGGAGCTCTATTTATATTGGGCTATTAGTACTCATTAAATCCTGAAAGCCTAATAAAATAGATAGTATTGATTTTATTCTCATTATGCCCATATCAGTAAATAATTTTGACTTATTCCTTTTATGATTTAAACCAACAGTGAAATATATATCCCACAAAATAAATTAAGAAAATAAAATTTTTTAACATTTTATTTTAATATTTAACAATAGTGGGGATTGATTTTTCGTAGTTTATTCTCTTTTTTCAAAAAGAAGCATTATTCGAACTATCTAGTTCAGACTTTAATTCCAGAAATGGAACAAAAAATTCGTAGTTTTTTATTTCTCATGAATTATTTTAATAAAAAATGTGAACATGATCATAATTTTAACTATACTATATTTAAGTATTGACAAAATTTTATAATCACCATATCTGCCAACTACCGTAATAATAACCTATATATGTAGTGATTTTATCTTAAGGAATAATTAAGTAAAAAAAAAAAATCAAGAATAAGCATTTACGGTTGGTTTAATTAGATTGAATTGAATTGTTATTAATTAATTTTTATTTGTTATATTCTCTGATAGCCCATAAGCTAAGATTAATAACTACTTTTAAAAAAAAAATTACACAAGAGTTGGATTTATGGTCGTAGTACTTTTCTGTGCCACCCACTCTGTTACAACATCTGCTCCTGTAATGTGTTTAGATTCATCCTGGTAAATTGAACCAATAATGTTATAGTAGGGAGAACCATCCAATGTGAATTCTTCTCCCTTGCGACAATCTCCAACAAATTTATTCAAGAATTTTTTAGCTTATTTTTTTAGTTGTTTATCCCAAATTAAGGATGAATTCCAATGTTTGCTCGAGCAGCGTTGATGCCTTTCAAATACTCTTCTGGAGACTCTTTCTCATCACCTAATATACACAATGCCAATATGCTTACAAAACCCATTATTATTATTATTATTATTATTATTATTATTATAATATTCATTCTCATTTTATTCTTCTCTAGGAATGGATTATTATTATATTTATCGTAATGAACAATGGATATGTATACCCTATTTATATTATATCATAGTTGCCTTTTGATGTAATTAAATAGATGTATCGATTTACTAGCTAGATGATCAAGAAAGAAATATAAAATATAAATTATTTATTAGAGAAGAATAATAATAATTTAATTTAATTTATTTAATTTAAGATAGCATAAAAGGTTGCTTGAGATAAGACACGAGATATTCCAAGAGAATTATTGTTGTATGTAACAGAAGTGGGATTTTTTATATTTAAATATAATTAATTATTTATTTACAAAAATAAATAGTTTTATAAAAAGTACCAAATTGTGCAATCTTACCCGTGCTGTGCGCATTGGCCGAGGCACTAAAGTGAGCCAATCACACGAGCACTGGCCGAGGTACTAGACACAAAGAAATTAAGTGTGTGGATTTATCAACTCCCCCACACTTGAACAAAAGCATATCCTCATACTAAACATTAATAAAAAGGAATTGAGGGATGCTAACATTCATTAGATGTAATACCTAACACTACTCATTAAAGGCTACACCTGCTCCTACTTATTACTCCTATTTACTTCTATCTACCTGGCCAAAATAAATTAATTTCCAAAATTATATTTGAATATATAAGGGCCAAAAGAAATTATTGTGACAACCAATTCAATCCCATTAATTAATTCAAGTTCTCTAAGAAATCTAAACTTGCAAGATAACATTTTTAAAAGGAAGGGAACATAAAATTGAGTAATCAAACCTTCAAGGATGTATTTACACTCTTATCACTCTAGTGTTTAAGGTTCAATCACCCTATTTTCTTGCCCCTTTGTTTTCTAAGACTTGTTTTACTTCTAACAATCAACACAATTAGATCTATACATACAAATATCATGAGGGCTTTTTAAAGGTTGTAATGGGGCTAGGAGTAAAGGTAAAGAAATATTTTGGTCAAGTGGACTAGAAATTTGAATCTTTGATTAACCTAAACTCTCACCCAACTCTCAACATCATTTACTCCTCTCAACAACCCTAATATCCAATGGACAATAGCTCACCCATCAATTTACAAACATATAACCATGCATATTCCTTTAAGGTGACAAGTCATATGCATCCTACTTTTGAAAACATTAATTGAAGTGACATTTATTTCTTTCAACCTTTTTTTTATTTTTTTTTCTTTTCTTTTCTTTGTCACTTTTTTCTCTTTCATGAATAAATGAATATGCTTCTAATAATTTAGTCCATGAACATGTGTACCCAATTCTGAAGATATTCAATCCATACACCTATTTTTTACTTCACCAAAGTTTTATTCTCACACACTTAAACCGTGCAACTCTTTACTAAATTTAAGTTAATCAAAGATCAAATTGGAACATTCATGATTTTTTACTTAGGTTGGCAATGTGATAAAGTTATGAATAAAATGGAATCTTTTAGGCTCAAAATTGGTTTAACAATGGTAAATGAACATGAATGACTATTTGGTACAGTGAGTTAATATGAAAAGATGGCCTCAATCATTTAAATGCATGCATACAAGAAATTTTGGACATCAAGAATCAAACAAGTCAAAGATTGCAATTAGAGAGAATAACAGACAAGAATGAAATAGTGGTTAAATAGCATACAACCACACATTAAAGGCTCAAATCTCACTAGGTTGTGTGTTCTAGCTCTAATCTATGTTCCACAATTCTCATTCAAGCAAGTTTGAAAATACTAATCCAACTCAAAGTAATGGGATGCCCTGAAAATAATTTCTTGGAAACTACTCATTTTAACCTTTTTAGCCAATTCCTTTTTTTTTTTTTTTTGAGTGTTATGGATGAAATGCATTAAAGTCCAACTATTCCTATCCTCATGCAACAATCATATTCAAACCTAAGCACTTAAAGAGAGGAAAAGTCATGAATCAAAGTCATTTAAACAACCCATTATAAAAGAAAATGTGTACAAACATGCAAATTCATATGTTCAAGTTAAAATTCAATACATTTTCAAAATGAAAATGCACATTCTAGAAGAGGAAAAAATGTCAAAATATTCAAATTAACTAACAATAGTACTAAGTCACTTAATAATAGCAAGATAACTATGGATCCCCCCACACTTGAATCTTGCACGGACCTCCATGCACACTATAATCTTAGGGGGTTGACGGAAGCTCTTGAGATATCCACCGCTAGCGGGTGGTTCCTCAGGCGGCTGGGACTGTTGCGCAACCATGTCCATCGCCTAATTCTTGTCTTTACTGTGCTCTAGCTCTGTCTATGAAGTGTCTGACTGCTTCCTTTAATCCATCCTGAAATTTTTTTGAGAATATGTTACGACATAAACTCAACTCAAACTTTGTGAAATTGGTGTATTTGTGATGGATTTGTGCAAAATGAGTTTAAAAGTGTGAATGTTATGATTGAAGTGGAATTCATAAACAAACCAACGTGGCAATAAACTACAACACTCACGTGCATAACTCAACAAGTAAGGAAGTTAACACCTTATACATTCCATCATTATATGCCCAACAAAATCAATTAATCTAAACTACTAATTTAAAGTACATGGTAGCTACAACATGTAATTTAAATTTCATTGTGTTCCTAGAGGCATTTAATCAGGATAAATTTAGCAACAATTTACAGCAATTCGGCAGAGCAAATAGCAACATGCTACAAAATAGGTCAAGTAATTTAAACACTTTAATTTCAGCCAATCCAGAGCTTCATAAACCTAAATCTAAACCTATCCTAACAACCTAATCCACTAAAATAAAAATTAAAATTAAAATTCTAACTAAATTTCAACAATTAAACAAATTCTAATATTTAAATAACCCTACATTATCTAAAATGAAAATACACAAAATAAAAAAAATGAGTAAGAACTTGGTTGTGAAGAAAAGGAGAAGTGAATAGGGGAAGGCGATGGTTCAGCGAGCACAGAGATGGAGAGATGGGAGCAAGAATAGGCGAGGTGGGGTGATGCTCGCTGGTGGCGCTGCAGAAGCACGGTGGTCGGTGGCGCGGTGCTTGTGGCTCTGCCGTAGAGTAAAGGCCAGGCTGCGAGAGAAAGAGATGCGGGGGCGCTGAATCAACAGAGGCCAGCAACGCCATGGGGACAACGGTGGTTTTCTGCTTGAAAAATTAATTTGGTGCATGCTCGCTATATCGAAGGCATGCTAAGGGAGAGCAATTTCTGGGAAGATCCCGATCCATATCACAGGGCTGTGTATGATTATGAGGTGATTTACCCCCAACACGGGCCAGCAGGCTCCTGGCACGTAAGTGTGTAAAGGCAATGTTAAATCTTGCTTTTTTGCCTTCAAATTGGCAAATTAATTCCACTTTTATTCCATTCGATGCCTTGACATGTTTGTTTAAGATGTTTAAGGTTTAGGAGGCAATGACTTGAAAAGATAGAGAAAAACAAGCAAAAGTGAAGGAATTGATAAAGAAAATTGGAAGCTGAAATTAGCCCAGAGATGTATACGCACGCACGCATGCGTGCGTACATGCAAGCTTGCAAGCTCTCTGTTGCGTGCGTATGCACACGTGGGTGCATATGCATGCACCCTGTCACATGCCTCATTTAATGAGCACGTGAATCAATTTTTGGAGGTCAAAAATGTGGATGAGACAACACATAACATACAACAACACTCAAGAAAACAGACAACATTACACACATCATCAAACACTCATTCTTTCATTTTTTAGTTCATAGTTTCTTTCTAGCTCCCCTAGGGTTTGAAGGAAGTTCTCACTTTTCTTGCAACTCTAGGGTTTCACTCTTCAATTTTTCTCTAGTTCTTGTTTTAATTGTCAATTAGGAACTCAAACTACTCTAGTTGTTCTACTACTTCTTTATGTTTCACTTGTTATTTTCCTCTTGTATGAACATATAAACTAGTGTTGTGAAACTTGGATTGAGCTTGATATATGTTAATGAATGTTTGTTTTTATGTCATATTGATGTTCATTTGAATTGTTCTTATTGATATTTTGTATTGGGTATTGTTAGTTTTTATCATTATTGTCAGTTATGATGTTTGATATTTATGTCCACTATGTGTTTGACAAAATGCCTTAACTAGTTATGGAGTAGATTTTTATTCTTGGTTTTGAGTTGAGATGTTTAGTCACTTGAGTCACAATTGTGTTGATTGATTGGTGATTGAGGGCTATTTAATTATTCTTGTTTTCACTAACGTGAATCCTTTATTAAACTCAATTAGTAAGTGGATTAGAACTTGTGATTGGGATTAATTAAAACCAATTGACATTCTTCAATTCTTAGAAGTTAACTAATTGGCTTGCTCTTGGATATTGCCTTAGCTTTTAGTTAGTGACAAGGATTGTGATTTAACTCTCAACCCTAACCAAGATCTTTATTAGAATTAGAATTTAATCTTTTTTAATTGCCTTATTTATTTATTTCCTTGCAAATCTTAGGTTAGAATATTAAATCAAATAACATTTTCACTCATAGCCAATAGCAATCCTTTGTTCAATTCCTAGGGAGAACGACTCAGAATTAATACTCTCGGTTTGGTTTTATTTGAAACATCTTTTGAAACTAAATTTGATCATTGTCAATTACCGGTTGAGATAACTACAATGTAATTGTATTTTTGAACTTGAAAATTCCCAACCGATCTCAGAGAGTGCATTAGTCAATGATGCATGTGCATCATTAATAGTTTTAGACCCTAATTTCATGTGTTTTTAGTAGATATTTAACTTAATACTCAAGTAATTAAGCTTAATTCTA
>JASCZI010273395.1:0-14235 GCA_036250425.1 Stylosanthes scabra | reverse complement strand
GTTCGTTGTTTTTGCTTTCAAAGCTAAATCCTCAAATCCTTTGTTGGTTGTCATTCATCAAAACCTAAAACATATCCTTTGCATACAAACAAACATGGTTTACAGTGATATGCAAATTGGGTTCCTTATCCGTGATGAGGATTAATGGTATCCCGAATCTGGTGATGATCTGCTTCCATACGAATTTTCACCATCGTACTGCCGTTATGGTGGCTAAGGGTTCTGCCTCGATCCACTTAGTGTAGTAGTCAATGGCGACGATGAGGTACTTCAGTTGGCCAGGTGCTAGTGGGAAAGGTCCGACTAGGTCGATTCCCCATGTGTCGATCTCCCGAAATAGGAGTCATCTTTTCGGGGGGTGCTTGGTGGAAGTCAGCATGGACTTGGCATTTTTCACGTGATTACACAAATTCCATGGCATCCTTTAGCATATTCGGCCAATAGTATCCGGCTCGGATGAGTTTCCGAGCCAAGAATTTTCCTCCGATGTGGTGGCCACAACAACCTTCATAGACCTCCTTCAAGGTGTAGTCGGCTTGAGATGGGTTCAAGCACTTGAACAGTGGCATGTCTATGCCTCTTTTGTATAGCTGCCCTGAGATTACAACGAATTTGGCGGCTTCTCTCCTTATTATTTTTGCCTCTCTAGGGTCCGCCGACAATTCTCCTTTCTCGAGGTAACTTTGGATTGGAGTCATCCAAGTTGTGAGCTCGGATATCGGGAAGCAGTCTACTTCCGACGTAGATATCGAGGGTTCCCTCACCGTTCCTTGGAGCAAAGATCGATTTCCCGACCCTGGCTTGGTGCTGGCAAGCTTCGACAGGAGGTCGGCTCTGACATTCCGTTCTCTCGGAATGTGAGATATTACAACCTTGTCAAAGATCTCTGTCATTCCTTTTACTTTGGCCAAATATCTTTGCAAAAGGGGATCTTTTGCTTGGTAGGCTCCATTGATCTGAGAATTTACCAGTTGCGAGTCGTTGCAGATCTTGAGGGTCTTTGCTCTGACTTGTTGGGCTAGGGCTAGCCCAGCTAGCAAAGCCTCGTATTCAGCTTGGTTGTTGGAGATTGGGAATTCATATCGAATGGACTGTTCGATCATGATCCCTTCCGGGCTTTCAAGGATGATCCCGGCTCCTCCTGACTTTTGGGTGGATGATCCGTCAACGTGGAGCTTCCAGCTTCCTCCTCCTTCTCTTGGCGCCTCCACCGTGACCATCTCCACTAGGAAATCGAAAATCGCATGTGCCTTGATTGACGTCCTAGGTTAGAATTGGATGTCGAATTGGGATAACTCGACCGCCCAATTAAGCATCCGCCACACAAGATTCGGCTTCTGAAGGATACTCTGGATAGCCTGATTCGTCCTACGACTATAATGTGGCTCTGGAAGTATTGTCGTAGGCGTCTAGCCGTAAGGAGGAGGGCAAAGGCCAACTTCTCTATCTTGGTGTATCTTAATTCTGCTTCATGCAATACCCGACTTATGAAATACACCGGCATTTGACCTCTCGACTCATCTTCTCGTACAAGAGTCGCCGCGATGGATTCATCAGTGATAGAGAGGTAGAGGTATATAGGTTCTCCTTCTATGGGTTTTGAAAGGATTGGACGTTCTACGAGCAGTGGCTTGAACTTGTTGAATGCCTCTTTGCACTCCGGGGTCCACTCAAAGTCGATTCCCTTTTTTCATCAGTTTGAAGAAGGGAAGTGCATTCCTGGCCGAGGCTCCGAGGAAACGGGATAGTGCAGTCAGCTTACCGTTTAGCCGTTGAATCTCTTTCAAATTAGAGGGGCTTGGCAATTGCAGAATGGCATTGCACTTTTCAGGGTTTGCCTCAACTCCCCTTTGGGTGATCATGAAATCCAAGAACTTTTCGGCTTCCATTCTGAAGGCGCATTTCAACGAATTGAGACGCATCTTGTACTTGCGCAAGGAGTCGAAAACCTTTTTAAGGTCAGATAGTAGGTCTACGGGATCTTCCGTTTTTACCAACATATCGTCGATATAAACTTCGACCTTACGACCGATTAGGTCTTTAAATATCGGTCACCAAGCACTGGTAAGTTGCTCCAGCGTTCTTAAGGCCAAAGGGCATGGCCGTATAGCAATAGGTCCCGTCCGGGGTTATGAAAGTCGTTTTCACTTTGTCGGGCTTGTGCATTGGAATTTGGTTATATCCGGAATAGGCATCCATGAAGGAGAGGTATTGGTAGCCAGATGAGGCATCTACCAACCTGTCAATGTTGGGCAGTGGGAAGGCGTCTTTTGGGCATGCCTTGTTCAGGTCGGAGTAATCGACGCACATTCTCCACTTCCCATTGACTTTCTTCACGAGCACGACGTTGGCTAACCAAATGGAATAGGGTAGTTCTCTGATAAATCCTGCTTCGAGGAGTGCTTTGGTTTTCTTCTTTACCTCGAGAGCCCTCTTGTCGAACATGCGCCTTTTCCTCTGAGCCACAGGTCGATGGTCTGGGTTCACAGCGAGGGAGTGCGACATGACCGATGGATCAATTCCCAGCATATCCGCCGGAGTGAAGGCGAACAGGTCGTCGTTTTTCCTTAGGAACTGAGAGAGTTGTTACTTGAGTTCATATGGTAGGTTCCGATTTAGGAACGTGTGGCGTTCCAAGGAATCCCCTATTTGAACTTTCTCCAAGTCACCGTCGGGTTTAGGTTGGGGTTGTTCTTCGATCTGGGTGTCTAAGTCGGCTAGGAAGATCCCGGTAGCCTCTCGGGATTGCTTCCGCGAAGCTAGGTTTCCATTGCAACATTTCTTGGCTGCCTCCCGGTCACCGAAGACTGTTCCGACCTCGCCGGACTCAGCTTCGTATTTCATTACTAGGAACTTGGTTAGCACAGCACCACCGAAGTCATTGATGGTTTTGCAATCCAAAATGACATTGTAAGTCGTGGAGTCCTGCAAGACGACGAACTCGGCCATAACAGTCTTCCTGGTTTATCCCAATTCGATAGTCATTGGGAGGTCGATGTTTCCATCTTGTTTAATGAAATTGTCGCCGAGTCCCATGACTCCGGGTTGGTGAGTCTTTAAATTGTTGTCTTTGAAGCTAAGGCCATCAAAGGCATTTCGGAACATGATGTTCGAGTCCGCGCCGGTGTCCACCAAGATTCTATGACAAGCCATGCATAAAATCTACCTTTCCGAAAGAGATCGTCGGAAATGGTGGAGGGGGGTCTGTATGGTGGCTAGAATCTTCAGGTCTTTCTTGAGGGCCGATTTGGATTTCTCCGTGGCGCTCGAGTCGGTGATCACGGCGATTTCCATGATTGGTTCGTCGCCGTCCCTTCGAAATCTAGGGTTCCAGGATTCCGGCCTTGGAGATCGCTCCTTGTCGGAAGTTCTCGGTTCCCGGATGATCTTAACGTACTCATTCAACTTGTCGTCTATGATGGCTTGTTCAATGGCGTCCTTAAGGTCGTAACAGTCTTGCGTTTTATGTCCATAGCCTTAGTGGTAATCACAGAACAAAGATATGTTCTTTGCATTCTGAGTCCTTCCTTTCAATGGTCTAGCTTTGGGAAGGACGTCCTTTTATGAGACTTGATGATAAATCTTCGTAATAGAGGCCACCAATGGAGTATAATTATCAAATTTTTGCTTCGGTGGCTTCGGGTTGCCTCGAGGCCCATTATCCTGATGGTTATCCCTGGGGTGGGATGTTTGTCCTTGACCCCGGGGAGCCGTGTGTGTTTGGGCATGCTTTGTGGCTGTTACCACTCGGTTAACCTCCCCTCGGTGGATGAACTCTTTGGAGATGACCTGCATCTCTTTTCGAGTTCATACCGGCTTAGTCGTTAGCTGCTTTCTGAATTCATCATTAGCAAGGCCATTTGTGAGGCACAAGCTGGCTACCCCGTCGACCAATTCGTCGATTGTCTTGCATTCAGCGTTAAAATGCTCGATGTATTTCCTAGTGGTCTCATTGGGCTTTTGGACGATGACCAAGAGGTTGATGGGGTGCTTGGTGTTGTCAATGCTCGTGGTGAATTCATTCAAGAACAATTCTCTTATTTCAGAGTAGCTCGAGATGGAACCTGCCGGCAGGGAGGTGAACCATTGACTCGCTAGACCGGTAAGAGTGGTAGGAAAGGCTCGACATTTGACCTCATCGACCGCGCTGTCACAGATCATCCGGTGCTCAAAGTCATTGAGATGGATATGGGGGTCGGTGAATCTGTCGTACTTCATGTCGGTTGGTTTGACAAAATGCTTTGAGGTTGGACTCTCAGGATTCGACTTGAGAACGAGAGTGGGACCGTCAATGGGTGGGGTCGCAGTCCGATCTCTGGTCCTTTTGTATGGCATGTAGGCTCTCCGACATCCGTTGCGATTTCTCCCGAGGAAGATTCGTTGTCATCCGAACTACTGTGATGACGCCTTCTTCTCCGAGGGGTTTGGGGTCGTTGAGTCCTCCTAGGTGGGGTGCGAGACTTGGATCGGGAATGCCGTCTGGGCGGAGTTCGTCCGCACGGTTGCGTGTTCCTCGTGGTGGATCGAAGTTCGGCATTCTGCTTTCTCAATTCCCGAACCTCCAGCTCCATCGCTTGCATAAGATGTCTCGGCTCCTGGGCGATCTGAGATTCGTCTGATCCAATTCCGCCAAAAGGTCGGGGGGTAGGACCGCTTGGTCCAATCCTGTCGAAAGCACTCTATTGATTGCCGTGGTTTGGATTATGAGGGGTGGTTGTCCATTCTGGATGCCTCCCGAATCCCTATTAGCATTACCACTTCCAGTAGTTTCGTTAGTCGTGGCGTTGAGGTCTAGCCTTTGCTGTTGTAGCCCGCGTTGTTGGTCTCGACGTTGATCGTCGTCGGAGTGGTCAGTGTAAACCACACCCTCCTCGTCTTGGTTAGCCATCGTCGGTCACGTTGAGGTGAGTCCCCACAGGCGGCGCCATTGTACGAAATGTACCTTCGAGGGTTTTGGGACTACCGGCGTAATCGGAGGTGCCAAGACAGAAGGTTGGCGGTTTATGTGAAAGGTGGTTGTGCACTAGCAGAGCTCTGCCAAATAAGGATTTGAGAGTTCTCCTAATGCAAGCAATGAGGTAGGGTTTAGAAGACGTACCTGATTTTATATACCCGTTGTGAGTGCTCTTATTCATGGGATAAATCCGTACAAGATCGTTATTGATATGATCCAATCTCGTGTGGATTTACTGTTTGGAATTAAGAGAGGGAGAAATCCGTACGAGATCGTCATTAATACGATTTGATTTCGTATGGATTCTCTTAATGAGGTCGTGGGCCGTCTTGGGTGTAAGGTAGGATAATAGTGGGATTTTGATGAGCCCGTCATGGATTTGGGCCATCCAGGCCCAATATATGGAACAATTTTATATTAGTATTTAATTTTGATTACACGTAACATAATTTCATAAAAAATGTCATGTTAGGTGTAAATCAAAATCATGCACTAAAATTAAGGATTAGTATATAATACATATTGAAATACAATATTGAAATACAATATACACATATAGTTTAATTTATTTTTAATATGTATTTTATATTTTAATGGGTATTATACATTGGTGAGTGATTTTAATAGCTGATTTTGGCGTAAGAAAAAAATTATTGCATAAAAAGTTATGAAATTTGTATAGGTCGTGGTATTGACAGTTCACATGCATGTTAAGCACCTATACTGCTATACATATACAAAAGTCTTTAATATCAATATCTACATTCATTAATTATAGATACGTGATGGTTGGCGAAGAAAAGGATGATTCATCTATAATAGGTTAGATGCTACTCAGTAGCTAATAGCTAGATCTGCATAAAATATGTTACTTGCTATCAATTCATCATCTAATAATAACAATGAAATATTACTATATGTTGATGTAGATATGCAATCATTCAACTATATTTGTTTCTTTCGATTACGTAACACACGAACGATATAAAAATAGTTATTTTTATTAATATGATATTTATAGTTAAATATATGTGTAAAATTGCTTTATCATAATATTACATTATTACATCCTCATTTAATTCTAGAAATATATATTATGATTTTGCATAATAACCTCAAATCTCAATAATAATTTTCAATGATGATATATTAATGCATGTATAGTATACATAAGATTGGTCCAATACTATGATAACAATTAATACACACATAATATTAGGATGGCCATTATAATGAGGTTTATTGTATGTAAGAATGGCCGTCGTCATATAATGAGGTTGGTCCAAGGGAGTGGTTGAAGAGATTACATTAAGCATTTAAGCTTCACATGCATTGTCTCAAATTCTCAAAAAATATAAGATATCTCATATCCTCTCTCACATGCATGATCCTTAATAATAATAATAATAATAAGCCATTCATATATTTCATGCAAGTAGGGAAGAAATAATATTGGAAATAAAATTAATCATTAATATATTTTCACATTTTGTTTAATGAAAAATTGTATGTGCCAATCAATAACGTATATTATTATTATTATTATTATTTACTATTTTTTTAATAGCATATCCAAATTAAGGAAATTAAGAAAATCATTTTATGATAACCCTTTATAAAGAAATAATGTATATTATAATCCTACAGAACAAGTTCAAAATATGTATATCTTCTTTATATATAATTATTATATAATTGTCAAAAATTAATTATCAAAGTAGCATTTTTTGACCACTTACAAATTTCTACCCTACAAAACCATATAAGAATATGATAGGTGTACCTTAGCAACCAAGTTTAATCAAGCAAATCAAGTCCATTCTCATCCAAAAAGAGTGAATACACGCACGGAACAGTTTCAAAAACACAACGACGAGAGGACTTGTCGTTATCGTCATTATCTTCAGTTGATTCTTCTTCTTCTCTGTTGCGTCGTTGTCATTGTTTTCATTATCATCATCATCATTTTTTTAAAAAAAAAATAAAATTCAAACAGAGGAGGAGGAAGAAGAAGGAGGAGAAAGAAAAAGAAAATTATGAATTAAAAAAAATAACCAAATTCCATTAAGAAGAAACAAAATCAATTATAAAAATGAATCACTTTTGTTGAAAATTTAAAATTACATCATCTAATAAAAAAGAACCACAAATCAAAAGATAATCAAACTAAAATCAATTGGAAAAACGAATCACAATTGTTAAAAATTCAAATAAAATCACCGCATGTGGTAGAAATGAACCACATTTCAGAGGATAATTGAACCAAAGTCAATTGAAAAAACAAACTAAATTTCATTAAAAAAAAAACAAGTCAAAATCAACGAGAAGACCACTACGACAACGAATAACGTAACAGAAGAAAGGAAAGAGGAAGATGTTGACGATGATGATGACGGTGATGACGCAGAAGAAGACGTACATAGAAGAAGAAGAACAACAATAACATCAACACAATAGAGAAGGAGGCGGAGGAGGAAGAGGAAGAGAAAGAAGAAGGAAAAGAAGAAGTCGCGCTACTAGAAATATTTGGTTGAGCTCGATTGCTAAAAATATATACTTGGTTGTTTAAATTTATTATAAATTAAAAATAAAATCAATGTCTCATGATTTTAGGAAATATTTTAACACATCTCTCAACTAATACTTAGTTATAAATGTTGGAAATATTATTTTAGCGTCTAAAACTTTTTTAGTGATTATAGAAGAGGATTAGTAGCATATTGTCGTTTAAATGCAAAGAAGATCGAAATTTTCCCAACATATAAATCTTTGTAAAAGAAAAACTTTAGTGATACCTAATATTAGAATATTGAAACAAAAATAGTATTATGCCAGGGAGAAAGACAAGAAGCAAATGGAGGTTTGTGCTTATATATAGCTCATAGCATGCATAAGGTCCCAATAATGGCATTACAATGGAGACAATTAAAATTCATCATTGTACTTGCTAACTACCTAGGGAAAGTGACTCTTCCAAAAAAATTATATTTAACAAAATATATATGGTGCTAAGTTGCTAAGGCAAATGGAGAGTAATTAATTTGATTTGTGATGTTATTTCCTTTACATAACAAGAGAATAACAATTTGAAGCGCTATTTCCAAGTATTATATTTAATTTACATCAATGTCTAAATTTTTTTAGCCTATTATTGACTTTTCTTCATATATATAGTATGAATTTTTGGAAGAGAAGCTTTTGAATTTTCAAAATTTGAGGGTTTTTTTTAAACATATAATATATGTTAGAGTTTAATTATGAAACTAATTATTCATCATTCAAGTTCAGCCAATTTTTTAAATTCTCATCCTCTCAAATTCATATTCTCTCGTCTCATTCGTTTCTTTTTTACCACATTCTTATTTGGGACGCTTTATCGGTGTCACCCTTTGTCTTCTCCTCAACCGCCTTGTCCTTCTGGTTCTTCCTTTATTCTTAGTATCAAGGTTGTGAGATTCGAACAGATTATTAAATGATAGAATGATGGTTTAATAGTTTAAAGGCTTAATTGAAATTGAACCGTATTAAATATATAATTAAATAATTTAAAATATAATATATATAAATTATTTAAAATTAACAATATTATTTTAAAAAATGGATTTTTCTTATTAAAAACCGAACTAGTTTAACTGATTCACTATTAACTATCGATTTGATTGAGTTTTTGTATTCAAATTTTTACATAAACCGGACCAAATAGGGACCAATTCCTATTTTCCAATTGAACCGATCGAATCGATTCTCAAACTCTTAGTTAGCATCCGTCTATTATTTAATACTGAAATAGACTAACCAATAGAACATAAGACATTTCTTTGTAATCCCTCTCATTTGAGTTGAGACTGTAACAAACTATTAAAAAGGAAAATTCTATAATAAGGAAGTTTTACCATATATAAAATGAAGAGTTGTACTATTTTTATTTTAAAAATTAATAAAAAATAAAATAAAATACTTTACATGATTGAAATCAATCATTCATCAAATAGAATCTTCATCTCTTCATCATTCTTCTCTTTATTATAGCATACACCATCTAAAAATAAGTAGCACGAAAAGGAAGGAGGAATAATAATAACTTTAAAAGAGGAAAAAAACAATTAACTGAAAATAACTATAAAAAATTGAGTACCAATATTTTTTATACATGATATTATCTGGTACTGTCACATGATGTTCTTAATATCTATAGCCTTTTAAGGAGAAGACATCCCATTTGACATTACTAAAATAAGTCCAAATTAATAATGAGGTTCTTGTTCAAATATGGTCTGCCAGATGATAAACCTCGTCTCTTTCTTTTGTTATTTCATATCATCTCTGTATCCACAAGAATATGTGAAACGCTATTTTGCATGTTTATATTAATTTTTTTATATGTACTTTTGTCCACTCTAAAATTTAGTTTAATGATTAATTTACTAGTTTACATAAATAAATATCAGGATTTGAATTCTGCCTTGTGTATATAGCAGCTCAATGGCCTACGACAAACCATTAAATATAGCTCATTGAAAAAAACAATCGCATGTACTTTTACTCGTTTACTCTTAATTACTCAAACTTATACATATATATAGACCGTATACAAATTAAATTTTTTTTGTAAAATATTATATGTATCGGAGATATGCCATTACTTTTCGTCTTTTATAGTTAAGGTTTTTTTAGTTTGTCAAAAAAAAAAAATAAATAATAAGATTCAATATATATAAATATAACAAATTAAATATGTACCCAAAGGAATGTGTTATTATTATCTAACGTCCATGGTGCAATTTAATTAATGGAGCTAAGTTTTGAGTGAAAAATAAGCAAATTGCTATTGATAATTTGAATGTAAATGTATCAATATAACTCCTGCAGATCAAAATTCTTTAATAATATAATGATAAGGATTCCTTCTGTGCCTGCACAGAAAACATACCCAATATTAGTATAAAATTATGTGCATTACTAATTTTAAAAGCAGACCATTTTCTTATTGACGGATTGAGTAGCTCCATATAATTGATGGGATAATCAAGGCTATAAAATAATCCCAGCCAAAATAAAATAAAATAAAACAATGGTCTGTGTATATTATTGGATGTATCTCAATAATGCAAAACTTATAGACATCAATTTGAAGTAAAATTTAAAATATATTCAAATAGCATAATTCAATTTTTTAAAGAGAAATTAATAGTTAATTCTAGAGTACCATTTACATTTCTTTTTTCTATAGTTCCAAATTCACTTCAAATCTAACACGGAATAAGGTAAGGTAAGAGCAAATTCAAAGGCTATTTTATAACATGTATATATATAGCTAGCATAAATAAGTTTTATACTTAGCATCAAATTATGTAATACTATATTAATAATAATAATAAAAAACGTTTCATTTTGATCGTATAAATAATCATTTAAAAGAACGAATGTTATATAGAACAACCGTGTAAAATGTTTAAATAATTGAATAATTTAAACAGGGTTACATTCTAGTAGCTAAATAATTAATCGCTAATTAATATGAACTTAAAGTTAAAACAAATAAATAAGACTGTTGTTAGATGATTCTAATGTCAGGCACGTGGACAATTTGCTCAAACAAAGAAACAAGCATGAGGGATCAAACACTTGTTTATTCCCAGACGCAAATGCAAAATCAAAATCAAATCCATTCTTTATATGCAAACTTGCATTTATTTTATTCAATTAAAAAACATGGCCAAATTTAATTTTTTTTAAAAAGACATTTCATTGTTTATTATTCCAACGTTAAAATACTGTACTGCCCTCCCAACATATTCAAATGTAGAGCCAAAAAAACTGGTTCATAGGAAAGGGGTGGAAGAGAGAAGAATCACAGGCGAATGCTGTGGTTCTCAAAATTATTATTAACCTCTGTGCTCTTAAACCGGCTTTTTAGAGCCATAGTACAACTATTTGGAAAAGTAGTTAAAAATTGGTTTGGAATAAATAGAAGTCATACAAGTCAAAAAAAAAAAAAATAGAAGTCATACATATAATAATATAATATTTGATAAATGTATTTCACAATTATTTTTAAAATTAAATTTAATTAATTAAAAGTAAAATTGACTATTTTTTATTAAAATATAAATTCAATTAGTCACATTATCTTTTTAGTAACTAAAATCAAAAAGAAAATTTTTTTACATCAGTGCTACATAACTATCAATAGGAAATTATTAGGAATCCATTAAGTTATCATCTAAAATTAAAAAAAGTTATTATTTGAAATTGAAAAAAAAAATTATCATCTAAATAGAATAAAAGTGACTCACATAATATATGATCATTTGTAACTTATTTATCATCACCACTACCACTACCACCACCATCAACTGCAGTCGCCTAACCTCACCATCATCGCCGCCTAACCCTAAACCACCACCAACCGCAACCCTCACCAACACAACAACAACAATAATAAAAACTGAAAAAAAGTTATCATTCAAACAAAATAAAAGTGATCACCCACAAAATATGAGTTATCATTCGTAACTCATCCACTGTCACCATCACCAACTACAGCCGCCTAACCTCACCACCACCAACCGACTCTGCCACGACGTAGTCTCGATAATGAGCCTTGGAGTTGTTCCTGTATTTGCAGCCATTGCCACTTTGATTCGACACAAGCGGAAGAGAGAGAGAGAGAGAGGACATGGTGGGGGTTAGAATCGGGTGGTGGCCGAGGCGAAAGCGCAAGGGAGGACCGGAGGAGAAGAGAAATAGTTACACCGTCTAGAAGAAGAAGAGACGACAAGAACACGATGAAAGTGGCGATGGGATAAAGAGAGAAAGGAGACTAGGGTTAGGATTTTGATAGAGACTCCGATTGATTCCCAAATATACATGCTTCTTATATTTTTTATTTTTCTTAATTAGAGCACAGGGAGCTATTTATCCTACTCGCGCAAAGAAGCAGATGCGCGTGGGATGTGAGAAATTGAGAATTGCATTTTTTATTTTAATTTTTTTAAAAAAAATCTTGAATTATTTATTTAATTTAATAAATATAAAAGGTCAAGATATTTTTTTGTGACTTAGCTCAAGATTTAATAATTGTTAATTTGTTATGTCCAATTTTATTTTATTTTAGGTTTTTGGTAAACAATTTTATTTTATTTTGTTCGAGGAATAGCCCAAACAGGATTAGGGCCCCAAATTGTTACCGTTACAATAAAACAATGAAATAATACTAAAAATGAAATATCACAAAAAAAGGACAAATATACCCAACTTTTTAAAGATTGAACAAAATTATTCTCCACTTTTAAAAAATACTTGGAAACCCCAACCTTTAATTAAATTGAATACTCATACCTCTCCCTTGTTCTCATCCATATGATTATAATGTGAAAGGTTTAGGAGTTCAAAGAAAACAATCTCACATGAGCTATTTAAGGAGAAAGAGAAAGGTTAGGAGTCCAAAGAAAACAGCCACATTGTTATAATATCAAAGCTATAGTCGAAGCTATAGTAAAACTAAAGCTATATAAAAGAGAGAATATAAGAAAAGAAGAGAGAAAGCTATAGAGAGAAAGAATATGAAATTCTTATTGGTTTCTGGATATGAAAAACTTATGAAATCATAGCCCTATTTATAGTAAAAGATTTACTATTACATGAAAAGGAATGAACGGCTACGATTCATTTACTATGCAACATAGTAACTTGATTAGGAATGGACGGCCACGATTGATTGGGTTACTATGCACTGCATAGTAACCGGCGGCAAATCAGCCGCCCCACTTGCTTCAATCATAACACTCCCCCTTGGACGTCCATTACGGATATGCCTCATTAAAAACCTCGTCAGAAAAACCTTGTAGGATAAAAACTTGACTGAGGGAAAAAGAGTACGATATCCCATATGATGAACACTGCCTCATTAAAAACCTTGTCTAAAAAAAAAACCTGTGGGATAAAAACCAGAACAAGGGAAAAAGAGTGCAGTGCATAAAATTCTCCCCCTCATCTTAATATAATTGACGGAGGCGGCGCATGCCAATCTTGTGTACAAGTTCTTCGAATCTCTTTGGAGGTAATGCTTTTGTAAATAAATCAGCAGGATTCTCACTAGACTTGATTTGCTCAACTTTTCCATCTTTCTCAAGATCATGTGTTGAGAAAAATTTTGGTAATATGTGCTTTGTTCGATCTCCTTTAATGTAGCCTCCTTTGACTTGAGCAATACATGCAGTATTGTCTTCATATATAGGAGTCAGATGACTAGTGATTGTTGGTATACCACATTCGCTTTGGATATGATGGACCATCAATCGTAACCATACACATTCTCTGCCTGCTTCATAGAGAGCTATCAATTCTGCGTGATTTGATGATGTTGCAGTCAAAGTTTGTTTCATTGATCTCCATGAAATTGCGGTATCTCCATAAGTGAATACATATCCCGTTTGTGATTTTGCCTTATGTGGATCAGATAAATATCCTACATCAGCATAACCAGCTAGAGTAGCATTCGCACCATTACGGTAGAATAGACCAAGGTCGATGGTACCGTTGAGATATCGAAAAACATGTTTCACGCCATTCCAATGCCTCCTAGTTGGGGATGAGCTATGCCTGGCTAACAAGTTGACCGATAATGCAATATCTGGTCGAGTATTATTTGCCAAATACATCAAAGCTCCAATAGCACTTAAATATCGAATTTCTGGACCAAGAATTTCTTCTTCGTCTTCACGAGGACGGAACGGATCATCATGAACATTGAGGGAGCGGACAACCATTGGAGGCGTGAGAGGATGTGCTTTGTCCATGTAAAATCGCTTTAGAACCTTCTTCGTGTAATTTGACTGGTGGACAAAAATTCCATCCTTTAAATGGTCAATTTGAAGACCAAGACAAAATTTTATTTTTCCAAGATCCTTCATCTCAAATTCTTTCATGAGATATTTTGCAGTATTTTCTATTTCATCAAGAGTTCCAATGATGTTTAAATCATCAACATATACTGCAATTATGGCAAAACCTGATTTGGATCGTTGGATGAAAACACATGGACATATCGGATCATTTTTGTATCCTTCTCTGAGCAGATATTCACTAAGACGATTATACCACATTCTGCCAGACTGTTTTAGTCCATATAGTGATTTTTCCAATTTTATGGAAAACATCTCCCGAGGTTTTAAATTATAAACCTCGGGCAATTTTAAACCCTCAGGTACTTTCATATATATGTCAGTATCGAGAGATCCATATAAGTATGCTGTCACTACATCCATTAAACGCATTTT
>JASCZI010273392.1:4070-14266 GCA_036250425.1 Stylosanthes scabra | reverse complement strand
GAATAAGAAAGCCCTATTAATTAATATAGAGAGCCTTTGAACGGGTCCTTAGGGAAGGGACTGTGTTCTAAGTCATGAAAGCTTGATGGAATAAAACTGTAATATGTTTATTATATTGTCTAGTGAGTTAATTACAAATGGAAGATGTAATGGATGAGGAAACACATGTAATATGTTCTAAGCCCTCTTATTATATGTTTACATTGTATTTATTTCTTTATATTACATCAATATTTATTTCATATGTGTATTATATATATAGTACTTCTTTTTTTTTTGGTATATTTATATATGGAAAAATATAGATAACTAATATTTTTTTTTAACCAATAATCAGCCAACAAAATAGAACATCTAACTACTGTTTATAAAATATCTATGATCTAAAGAAATAGAACATCCATAACTTTTTTAGAAATAGAATATTTGAAATCTAAAGCAACCAACAATAAATATAGAACATTTAAAACCTAAAAAAATAAAACATCCGAAACCTAAAGAAATAAAAATTGTAGTTTGGTTAGGTGGATTTGTGGTGGGCCTCCATATGTAAATAATGACCGTGTATATATGCAACAGAAAGTCCGAAACTATGTATGACAAGTCTTGCATATCAACATGGAAATGTTTCCCTTTCTTTTATCATTATAGCTTGGGATGAAATAAAACTTTTGGATATTGGGAACTTCTTGTAATACTCACATACATATTATACGCGTACCTAGTAGTATATAGAGATTACAGTTATATTTGATGATAAAAAAATTTGGACTCACATAATTCCTTACTATTTTTATGTTTTATGTATTCTATTTGCCATTGTATCCTCTGTGTGTGGATTCATTAGACGTTTTTCTCTCTCAAATTTCAACTAAAGTCTCGTACTAGATGCCTATTTCAAATTGTGAGCTTCCCAACTTGATGAATGATGGATGAAGAAATGAAGGGTAGTTCATGAGAGGGTAGGCCAAAGATTTGGGGTTTTGACTTTTTCGTTTCATATTGTTGGGATTTTTGGACATTGTAGTTGGGGGCCCATAAAAACCACCCAAACAAGAAGAGCCAGATGAAGTTGGACCCATTGTGTTGGGCAACAAAATAGTGACAGCAATATGATTGTTGATTGTTGATTGATGAGATGAGAGGCAAGACTGAATTGTATTCAGTGTTTATTTGTTGGTTTTCATTAGAAGGAAAACTTTTTTTATTTGACATAAAAATCATTATTTATTATTATTATTATTATTAGAGTTTGGTTAATATGTGTTAAAAAAATAATGTTTTTATATTTTTTAACACACTTTTAAATTATCAAATATATAAACATATTAAAAATGACTATTTTTAGTATATTAACAAGTGTGGCCACATTTTAACAAATTTCTTATTATCATTCTAATCATAATATTAATTAATAATATTATGGTCTATATGGGAGAGTGGAAACAAAATTGTACTAAAAGGTGACATTATTGATGCAGACTGAACATGTGAACGTGAACCTAGCTCAGTAGCTCTAGCTTATGTAAGAATATCAATGTTGGAAGGTTATTATATATATGACTTACGAGTTAATTACAGGTCTTATATGTATTAATTAGGATTAGCGATAAGCTATGGTCGAAACACTTTTTAATTTTCAATTATTTGTAATTGTTCACAACGTATTGATGGATGAGTTCTGTGCTTTTTAATCATCTTTTTCAAATTTGATTTTCCTGAAAATAGTGCTTACTTGCTTGGAAGTGTTTGTGCTTCTTAGACATTGAACTTTAAATGTATAATTACTTGCAATGTTTATATATATAATTTTATGAAAAAATACTAATATAAAAAATAATAGTTTGTATTTTATTTCATTCCATTATTCTTTAATTTCTACCAAACATTTTTTTTTAAAAAAAGTGACCAGTTAATTTCTTATAATGTTGTGCATTAAATTTAGCCATCATTTAACATCTCACAGACAATTATTTTTTCTTCTGTGTCTTCATTTACACCAAACCGGGGCATGATATATATATTATTACTGCTATACTGTATCATCTTATTAATTGTAATATATACATGCATGGATGACCATTCAAAATTCTGATGCTAGCAAGCAGATAGTGATCCACATGGTGGCATTTGCAGTACTATAGTAGTATTCATAACAGGATGGGTCCACATACAGATCTTGTGTGATGAATGCATGCGTATAATAAGATCCTTCTTCTCTTGGACCGCTCCTTGCACCCATAAATCATGAATCATCATCAACTTAGCACAGTATATATAAATAAATGGATGGAGTAAATACTCAAATGAAATCTCTCCATTGTAGCCATGCACTAGGTAGATTTAACGGTGAATAAATCAAAGGGGCATCCCTCAAATAAGTTTAATTACATTTCTGTTTATCTTTTCGTAATATATAGTATGATCCATGAAAAAAAAAGGTCTATGGAGTAGCTAACACATTTAAGTACCTTATATAACGTTATATAATATAAAGTTTATCAATTATCATTTTTTATTGAGTTTGCCATATATATGATAAGGTACATGCACAATTTACCATTAGCATGGACTATTGAGCAATTTTAAACTAGGAGATAGGGCATGGTCATTTATATCTGACTTCAAATTGTTAAATGGCCACAATATTTAATTGGCCTGACTAAATGGACCACCATATATTAATTGCTTCTCTGAATGGAATGGGGGTAATCAGCCATGGAAAAAATGTTTCATTAATTTTTATTCAGACTTGTTAAGTCAACATTTATATATGACGATGTTAACACAATTCAACAAAACAAAATTATGGTGATGTAAACAATCAAACTAAATATAACTTTGTATAGAATAATTATTTATTTTTGCAACCAAATAGAATACCTCTATTATATTAATCACGACTACATGATGCTTCACTCATCAAATTGACATTGTCAAACAGAAGTAGGTGAACTCTTCCTTAAGAGTCTAGAGAGTGGTTGAAATTTTGGTAAGTAAATTGTAGAAAACTTGCTTGTGATTTCTAGTCCGTTACTCAAGGTTAATAACTTGTAGAGAAGGAGAAAGAGACAATGTTTCTTACTGGTCAAACTTTATGAAATTCCACAAAGCGCAGTGTTTCGGAATTTTTCATTGACCGCGCCTTTTATGGCGTGTATCCCACCATTACCATCACTTCCATGCATGAACTTAATTAGCTTCCCTCATGGGATTTACGGAACCTAATCTTCTTCAATTTATGTTAATTTTTGTATAATTCTATCTTGTATCCTTACGATATTATTTATTCATGTTAATAGTCAACATTCCAATATCTCAAATTCAACAAAAACTAATAAGCATTTATGTTTCCACTGTCATCTGCGTTAGCATTTTCTAATCACACGAGCAAGCGATGCAAAAATTAATATATAGAGCGGGCGTTATTATGTGGTCATGCAAGTGAAACAAAAAAGTTAGCAAAGTCCAAAATCTCACCTCAATTTTTTCATATTATATTATGGTTTTGATGGGTCAAACAAAGAAAGTTGTCGTTTTCAAATTGAATATAATATTAAATATTATAGTCCCCTCCTCACCTCTGACACGTCTTCCAGCTAAGTAAACTTTGACCAAAGACCATATCTCATCAAAACCACTACCATTAGTCCATTAGGCACTAGTCACCATATTCATCATAATGTAATTGTTTATCTTATTCTTAATTGAATTTTCTTCCTCCTTTTTAAATGTAACTAACACTACTCGTTATCGCAAGTGTGTGCGTGCGGGTTTTGGTGTTTGAGTGTGTGCAAGAAAAACAATAACAATAGAGAGAAAGAAGAACCAAGGGAAGAAAAAAGAAATGGCAAAGGTAAGGGAGAAGTTATACGTTACTGTTCCGAATTTATTCCGATGCCCAATTTCGATGGATGTGATGAGGTCTCCCGTAAGTCTGTGTACCGGCGTCACGTACGATCGATCCAGCATCCAGCGCTGGCTCGAATCAGGTCATGACACGTGTCCTGCCACCATGCAGGTCCTCCCTTCCAAGGACTTCATCCCAAACCTCACACTCCACCGCCTCATCCGCCTGTGGCTCATCTCAGCTGCCGGCGAACCATCCTCGCCCTCCGAATCACGGATCTCCGCCGCAAGCGATCGCCTCCGTGCTCTTCTCACCGGAATCCAAACCGACGCTGAGGATTTCGCTGCTTCGCTCTCTGAGCTCGCCGAATTTTCCAGATTCTCAGCCGACAACCGCCGTGTCCTCGTGAGCTTCCCTGGATTCGATTCCGCCATAGCTCGAGCTCTGGCTGGAAGCAGGTCGCGGATTGAAGCTTTGGAAAACGTGATCGCGGTTCTGGATTTGGTTCTCCGGGAGAACGGGAATTCAGATTCCGGAGCCGGAGAGAGGATCCGGCGGTCTATCCTCGATACTCGCGAAGATTGCTTAGCAGCGATAGCTTTTGCAATTGAGAATGGATCTGCGAAATTGAAGGTCGCATCGGTTAGAGTTTTGGAGTTTCTCGCCGGAGACTTTCAATCGAAGCGGTGGATCGCGGAAACGCGAGGCTTATTGTCACAGCTCGTGAAGCTTCTGAACGACGGAACTGAGGAACTAAACGGCGCCGTTTTGTCGCTGTTGGCTTCGGTTTCGGTGACACAGTCGGCGAAAGCCGAGCTCGTCCGTTTGGAAATCATCAAGGCGGTTTCGAAGACGCTGCAGAGCGCCGCCTGCAGCGGTTCCATGGCGGAGAAGTGCCTGAGAGTGCTGGCGGTTGTGGTCACGTGCGCTGATGGTAGGGCAGCGATGGGCGGAGATCTTTCGTGTGCGGCGGCAGTGGTGGAGAGACTGGCGAAGGCAGGGAAGGCGGCGACGGAGGACGCCATGGCGGTGCTGTGGAGTCTGTGCTGCCTTTGCGGCAACGAAAAGGTGAGGGATGAGGTGGCGAAGCGAAACGGCGTCGCAGTGGTGCTTTTGGTTATGCAGAGAGGATGTGAGGGTCACGTGAGGAGCATGTGCGTGGATTTGATTAAGGTTCTTAGGAAAAACGGGTTGCCCTTGGCACTTGGATTAAGCTATGACACCAAAACTACTCATATTAAGCCTTGCTAAATGCTCTAATTACTGTTGAATTAACGTGGATCCTAGTTTAACCATCTTTTTTGCATGAAAAATTTCAACGTTTCATGTTGGCTATGATGTACTTTTTTTTGGGGATCTTTGGGAAGAAAAGATATAGAACAGATAAATGTACATTTGTAGGGAAAATAAAGTTGGAATCATACAATTCATTTTATATCAATAATTTGTTTTCTTCAATTTGTGATTGGCTTATCCAAGCTAAACAGCCAAATCAAGGTCATTGCAGTGAAGTTAATTTGCAGGTTTTTGCTACTATGCAGGGGGAAAAGCCAAAAGGATATTGGGTATACAGAAAATTGTGAGTATCAAATATCATGTTATACTCGAAGACATACGTCAATAATCCCGAGATTACACATGAAACAAACAACAATGCTCAATCTTAAAATAATAAAAGGAAGGTACTGTTATTAGTCAGTTAACCCAAAGTATGTAACATAACAACTTGCTATTTGACTTCAATCCCAAGACGATAATACATTACATTTTTTTTTGGTGACACGATAATACATTACATTAATACATAAGACAATGAGGATGGGATTTTCTATTTTGCCATCAATATTCTAATCTACTAATTTTCATTTATTTATTTGATCGTTGTAGTAGTATGATCTAAATTTACATCTTTTGTCAAACTTGTGAACGCCGTGTGATGGACTCAACTTCTATAATACTAGTATTGTCCAACTTTGTGTAGGAAAATACAAAGTTTATTTGACTCCACCTATCAAATTGCCGGCTCTGGTTTGTTAGGGAAAATGACACATATAAGACTTTCAATTCCTATTATATTTAAGATAAGTAATCATGCTTTGTCTAAGGTGAATTTGATTTATGATGGACCAAGTGGAATATTCTCAAATGAGTGGTTGAGAGTGATTGTGACTTTATAATAAATAATAAAAATAAAATATAAAAAAATTTTCACCACTCATTTAAGAATATTCCACTTGATTTACCATAAATTTATTCCATTGTAGACTTATCAGTAATCATTATTCCAATTCGAGTCACCTTTCTCTTCTGGTACCTCTCTTTTTGGAGCTAGTAACACGCGTTAATGGAGAAGCTAGATTCTTTGTCATTGTGCATGTGTAAGATGTGAATCTAGACTTTACATTAGTTTGGCTGAAACTGGTTAGCTGATTTGCAATCTAATATTCTAATCCAAAAGAAAGTGAAGAAGAAAATTAAGGGTAAAGATTGATAATGTGATAACACTTTTCATAATCGGTTAATTTTAGTAGTTAGTTACACTTTTTAGTTTTTTTTTTTTTTTTTGGCATGTACACTTTTTAGTTTTTGTTTTTGGTCTAGAGCTACACAACTATATATATTTTTACGGACATATAGACATTGAAAATTTGAAATGAAACACCTAACAAACAATCTGACATTCGATGCATCTTATATGACTTCTTCTTTCGTTCTTTGTACTTTTTTGGTAATGATCTTATATGGACTTCGTTTCTGGTCATACATCTTATATGGATTTTTTATTTCGGACGTTATATGGACTTCTAACTGAAGACAAAATTGACCAACAGCAATTAAAAGCCCAAGAGCCCAATCTCAACTTTATTTATACTCTAGTTCAATTCAAAATGCATGAGTTGTGTAATTCATTTTGTTTGTATATTCTTTCCCAAAAAAAAAATGTTTTGAATATTCCATTTAATAAAATTATGAACAGATGTTAACAAAAAAAAAATTATGAAAAGATATAATTGTTAAATTATATAATTATCTTGTAATAATAATTTTGTAAAAAAAAAAAGCTCACATAGAATATTAATAAAATTGAACTATTTAGATTAACATTTTAATATTTAAAAATGTTTTTTTTTTTTTGGTGTCTAATATTTAAAAATGTTTGATTCTCATTCAAATAATTATAAAAGATTAGACACCAAAAATTATTATTATTATTATTATTATTATTATTATTATTATATTGCCTGATTGAAGCTGGCATAGAGGGGGTAGCTCCAGAAGGGAGTGAGAAAGTAGCACGGAGCAGGTTCAGCTGCATCATCAACACGCTGCGCTCAATTAGGGTTTCTCTCCCAAAATTCATTCTCCAAATTAGGGTTTCCTCCTTCCCTTTTTCCTTCTCAATCCCTCGCCATGGCCGACGGCTTCTGGAACCGCCAGCAGCAGGCCATGCTCCCTCACGCCGGCATGCTCAAGCGACCTCGTTCCGACTACGGTAATTCTTTCTTCAATCCATTCCTTTCACCTCTCGAATTTTAAATTTTATATGTTACCAATTTGGATTGGGCCTATGTCATGCAATTTCCCTTTATTTTTTCCCCTAGCTTCCCTGGGATCTGTTTCGAGTAATTTTATCGGGATTTTGTGTGTGTGTGTGGGGAGGAAGGGGGGATTTCCTAGATACGTGTGGTGATGCTAATTAAGTGAGTGTGAGAAGGTGATCGCTTACTTTTCTTTTGAAATTTTGTTCAATTAGAGGAAAGCGTGGCATTTCGTGTTTTATGCTTCGAATAGGGTTTTCACCCTATATAGAGTTCTACCTGGTGGATAATGTAGTTAATATTACTTTGTTCCTCACCAAAGCTTACATGCACTATCAGATTAGTCTTCGGTGATCATTGTAATTGTGTTAGTTCCTTGGATTCGAAAAATAGCTAGAATAGAAAATTGGTCCTTTTGTGTCCCTAATATAGTCCTCCAATAGAATGAACATAGTGGCATTTGGAGGACTAATAGGCTGCCTACATTACACACTTTGGGTGCATCCCTTCTCTAGACCCGGCGTTGATGCGGGATGGTTGCCCTTCCATCTTCCTGCCTTCCAAGTTCCAACAATCCGACTTTCCTATTAGTGTTGTAAATCCGCTTGTTATATTTTTTGTATAGAAAAAATTTGTACCAGCAGGGTTTGTTCTGTTTTTTTTATTTCTACCCACCTTTTCCTTTTTCTCTGTGCTTGAGCGGGTGTTTCTCTCGAAGGGAAACAGAGGGGATGGGTAGTTTTTATGTACATGTTGAAAAAAATTCTACAATATCCACAAAGGGTTATTGGAAGATCACATGGTAGTATTACATAGTATGCATTTTATTGTGAAAAAAAAAAAAAAAACTAAAATGTCCCCAAAGGGGTTTATTGGAAGCTGACATATTATATGAACCTGGTAGAATGGAGATTGTTGCACTAAATGTTGTTTTCACACTATATAAACTAGTCTGACTGTGTATTTATTTTCGTCCAATGTATGTGTTTCTGCTCCCTTACTAATTTTTCATTTTTTATTTTCACCAGATATACCATCTTCTGGTCTAGCATCAGGCAATGAGATGCATAATTACATTGCTCGCGACAATGACCGAACTGTTCATGGAATGATAAAGGACACAAAAACAATTGGGTCTGCATATGACCGCTACCTTCAGAGTGGGGTAACATTTTTTTCATGTCTTTGTAGTATATTTTTCTTTTTGGTTTCTTTAATTTGCTCTTGACTTTTTTAGTAACATTTTATGTTGGTTTTGAAGCAACTTTCTTCGTTCACTTCGGGTGAAGCCAGTACAATTGGTGGTCACGGGTTGTCTAGGGGGGTCGGTGGAATGCCAGGTCAATCATTAACTGATCCTTCTATAATTGGGCGTCATGGAGTTAGTGGTCCTGATCTTGCACCAAATGGAAGGGGGGTTGGCTATGGTCAGCTACCAGGTGATGCAATTTCTAGGCCGGGGCCAGAAACGGTTCCTCTACCTCCAGATGCTTCGAGTACTTTATATGTTGAAGGTCTCCCTTCTGACAGTAAACGACGAGAAGTGGCTCGTATCCTTTTTGTGCAGATGCACTCCTTTAGGATTCAATTTTGTTAGTTACTTTTGTCTCTTGAGCTTTCGTTTAGTTCTTGTTCAAGTAATGTTATTCATATTCCTTGATGTTATGTTAGACATTTTTCGTCCTTTTGTTGGATATAGAGAAGTGAGGCTTGTAAGCAAAGAATCCAAACATGTAAGTATATTGTTGGTAACATTATTAGCTTGTCCTATTTTGAGTGTTTGGATGATCAGTTGGAATTCATGTGTCTTCTTTTTATTGAAATGCATGTTCATTGCAGCGCGGTGGAGATCCTCTTATTCTTTGTTTTGTGGACTTTGCAAATCCAGCTTGTGCAGCAACTGCAATGAGTGCCTTGCAAGGTAGCATTTATGATTTATCAATGAATTATAATAAAAAAGAAAGTTTTGTATTTGTTTGAGTAACTCTTACGTATGAGATAACATGAAGGTCCTCAAATTAGAGAATACACTTACTTGTACTTTGTAGTAAGCTGTAGTTATCAAGATAAGATGCGCTAAATTTGGTTTGTTATAATTATGAATCATAGTAATATATGACTAAATTGATCCTAATCACAATGACATAGCATTATCAACATCTCTAAAGTCAACATTATATCTAAGGGATGATTTCCGTTATATATTATATATACAGTGATTTCCTTGGAGTAGGGCAGTGAAAAGAATCGTCTTATTACCCTATCTTCAGTCATTTTGATTTTAAGTTGTTTAACAAACCGGTTGCTATTCTAAATTGTGCATGCCAAGTTTTTTTTTTTTTTTTTTTCCTTCTAACAATTTGGTTGTGTGTTGCAGGGTACAAAGTAGATGAACTCAATCCTGAGTCAACTCACCTGCGGCTTCAGTTTTCTAGGTTTCCTGGTCCTAGGAGTGGAGCTGGACCTCGTGGCAAGAGGTGAGTTGATTCACATAGGCCAAGATGAAGTACAATTTACTTTAAACAAATCTAACAAATGTGGATATTTTGGGTTACATATCTCCAATTACTCTGGTGTATCATTATTGCTAATTTTATTTTAGTGTGTTGTCCAAACCATTGTAGTATTCAAAATTTTTTCCTCAAATATTTGGTTATTCTGTCAAAATGATTAAATGAATGTCAGATTCGCGAGTCAATTAGTTTACTGGTGAAAATGAACTAATATGACTCATTTATAAATAAGGTCATTTTGGCTCAGATAACTCGCTAGCTAAGCTGATTGGGATCTTATGGGCCTGAGTTGGT
>JASCZI010273390.1:774-14284 GCA_036250425.1 Stylosanthes scabra | reverse complement strand
TCGTTGTTGCTTTGCTTTCGAAATTATTCCTCAAAACCTTAGATGGTTGTCATTCATCAAAACCTAAACAAATAAACTTTGCATGCATATTGTAACATGGTTTACAGGTGTTCCTTATATGCGGCTCAAAACCCATCTTATTACCATAATTATAGTAAAATTGATGTGCTTCTTCGAGGGTTTTAAATAATATTTCTTCTTTGGGGATTTCCTCATTGTGAATGGGCCTATAAATCATTACCTGCAATAAATAATCAATAATATCAACGGTTATGATGTTTTAAAAAGAAATTTAAATCACCAAAATATGCATTACTAAAATGCATGTAAAAGCACACAAAAATGTTGCAAAAAATACCTCTGTCGTAACCCATGTTCTGTGGTAGAGTTGCTTAAATCACTACAATCAACTGCATTATCCACTTCATCAAGTGCTTTAAACGATTGATTATCTTATGACAATGACTTTGAGTTTAGGTTTATCTCAAATACCATATTATTGATGTCTAAATTGTGTTAAGAAAAAAAAAAGTTTAGACACACGAAAAAAATTATGTACAATAATAAATAACATTTTCAATGTCAATTACTTAAGACACATCTAAATGAACATAATGGAACATCGAAAAAGATATGAATACATGCTAACTTAAAAGATAAAACAATGAAAGAAATATTTACTTCCACATATATATTTTCTAAATGTAAATTTCATATTAAATATCAAATTAATAACTAATAAAAAATAAAATGTTGAAATTTTAGAAACTAATTGTTCAAATCACGAAAAAAAATCATGTATCATAAAATATATATATTTCGAAAACATCAATTATTTAGCACACATCTAAATTTATATATTGACACATAGAAAACATTATGAACACATTTGAAATCGAAATACATATAAACTTTTAAAAAAAATCTGTAAAGAAAAATTTACTTCAACAAAAATATTTCCTAAATGTAAATTCAATATTTATTTCATTTACATAACTAATAAATAATAAAATGATGAAATTTAAAAAACTAATCATACAAATCACAATAAAAAATAATGTCTTATAAAAAAATTTACAAAATGCTATTTATTTAGGACACATCTAAATTTACATATCGACACAAAAAAAAAATTATGAGCACATCTAAAATCTAAATATATGCAAGCTTAAGATAGAGAATCTGTAAAGAAATATTTAATTCAACAAAAATATTTTCCAAATGTAAATTCATCATTTATTTCATTTAAATAACTAATAGAAAATAAAATGATGAAATTTTAAAATCTAATAGCATGAATTATGTGTCATTCAAATTCTCAAAAAATAGATAAAAGAACAACGACATATGTTCCTCATTGCGGGTCCACCACGAAAACATGGGCAATTTCAAATTGTTTTGTTCCCATATTATTTTATTTAAATTTATTTTACATATAGATTACTCTCCTAAAAGTTTGCATGATAAAACAATAAAGAATTGAAATAAAATTGGACCATATAAATTATGGCTGACTTATTGATCCTTTTTTATGTACGTCTAGACTTTTCCTATTAAAATTATTATAATAGTGAAAATAAAAATATAAAAATAAATAAAACTCATTAAAATATTATTAATAGAAGTAATTTATATGTACCGATGTATACCTTCATACACTCTTTATAATTCTTATCCTATTTTGATTTGTGTTGAGGTACACTGTTTATGTGCTATATGTATAACTACTTCTGTGCTATCGTAGGTTGTATTAGTGTGTTTTGTGAATTTTTATGTGCTGTTGTTTACATTTTACGTGTTGTAAATGAGATATATAGAGGTGGAGAGTGTAACATGTAGCGTTACCCTTATTAGTATATATTTACAATGATTATTAAAGAGTATTTTAGTTAAATGGACTAAAGTGTATGATATTTCATTTTGGGCAAGTTACTCATTTAAATGGAATGGAAGCCAATATTACCATATTACACCAAAAAGAAAGAAATGATCAAATTACACCAAAACATAGTTTTTATGGAATCCGTGGCACCCTACCACGAATTTTGCTTTCATAATATAACATTAAGAATCTGTTGCATGCTACCACCGATTCTGCCTAAATTATATAGGGCTTAGAGTTCTGTGGTACCTTACCATGAATCATCTTCAAAGTTGATTTTTTTTTAAAGTTGTAAATTTCTTAATTAATTCGAATTTAGATTTTCGTTAGTTTTTTTTTTTTTATAATAGTGCTGTTAATAATAAGAAATAACGGATACACTAAAAAATGCGTAAATAACATAAAAAGTATCCCTAAGTACATAAATATAATACATAAATATGTCCATCAACAAAGAAAAAAATTAAGAAAATACAAATCTAAAAATGCCCTCCAGTGCCGCAGCCTATGCGACGTGGAATCCTACGGCCCGTACTACGCGCTGGTGGCTCATCACGATGCTCTACCGGTGTGGGTGAGGCGGGTGGAGTTAGAACAACTGCAGGCTCTATGAATGACATCTCCCATGATGAACCCGACATGTGTACTGAGGGGGAAGTGCTACCAAGCGCCATAAAGGACTGTGAGGGAGCGAAACAGACTCATTCAGGTCCTAATAAACCTGAGAGTCATCAAACTTTATGCCATCAAAATATGGCTTATAACCCTCACATTGCAGCAGTATCTACTCCATCATCTGCTGGAACCCTGGACAAGAAAGTTCGTCTAAGAAGGCCTGCGGCAGAGAGGCAAGGGTCGGTGTGGCCACAATCCGCTGGGTTTGAGGGGTAGAAGGGACCTTAGATGCCAACTGGACGATATTCCTATTAGCTGTTCGGCATAGAATCCTGTACAGCCAGGCAAGAACTGCAGATCCCCAACTGTATCCCCCGAGGTCGTCGATGCGATCAACGAAGGGGAGCCACCGGAGGTGAACCCTGGCTGCATTCTTATCCCCAAAAATAATGTAAGCACGAGCATGCCTGACGACTAGATCCTCGCTGGCATCATCCGGGAGCACTCCGAAAATGCGCTTGAACCATCCGAAGGTCACTGTGCAAGGATCCCGCTCATGTGCTGGGGACATATGACCGAACATATCCTTGAACACTCCCACCGTGGTCTCCCAATCCCATCCAGCATAAGCGCCTCGAAGTCCCAAAGGCACCCACTCACTAACTGATCGTCGATAGGGAGCCCTAGCTGGTATGCAACGTCCTTGAGCGTAACGATACACTCGCCCCAAGGCATGTGGAACGAATTGGTCACCGGGTGCCACCGCTCTAGCAAAGCACTGATGAGCGGCTCATCAACCTTGAACCAGTAATCACTCAGACGTGCCATCGGGAACAACCCGACCCGCTCCACATACGGCACAATCCTCGGATGCAACTGCATCGCGAGTTGCCTACGCACGCTGATGATACATCTAACCGGCTGCATTTAACATAATATAGCAAAGATTAAATTAAATAAAACTAAAAACAATAATTCTAGGTGACTAAGTGGTTTTATCAACCAAGTGGCTAACCAAGGAAAATAACCCACACACCACCATTCCCGTATTATAACGTCTTTTAACTATTTCAAAGCCATGAATTTCAGTTTTCTTTTTTTTTTATTCCCCCTTCGTCTTCTTCACGTCGTTTTTTCACTTCTGGTTTTCTGCATTTTTGTGGATTTCATCGTTTGATTCAAAGGATTCGTGTTTCTCCATTTGAATGTTCTCTGCAACGTTCTTCTTCTGTTCGTCTGATTCAAAGGATTCATCATTCTTGATTTGAATGTTCTCTGCAACATTCTTCTTTTGCTCATTTGATTCGAAGGATTCATGATTCATGATTTGAAGGTTCTCTGCAACGTTCTTCTTCTGTATTGGTTCTCTGCGTCGTTCTCTAGAACGTGAGGCACGTTCGATTTTTAATTCTGCAATGTTCTTAGATTCGATTAGATTTGATTTTCATTTTCGCCTTGTTCTTCTGTTGTTAGAATTCTGTTTTCATTCTCGTTGTTAGATTTCGTTTTGATCTGCGTGATATCAAGAAGAAGAAGACATGGAAGAAGAAGGAGGAGGAGGAGGAGGAGGAGGAGGAAGGAAGGGAAGAAGAAGATTTTATTGTTTCTTATTTCGGGGCATTATAGCTTTGTATTTGTGTACAATTTAGCTTTATATTTGTATACAATTTGGAATATTATTTGTGTACTTATTTCGGTGCAGTTTAGTATTATATTTGTATACATTTTAGCTTTTTATTTTGGTGCAGTCTATGAGATATTGATTTAACGTGTTTCTGTGGTTTTCTTATTATTTCGGTGCACTTTAGTATTATATTTGTGTACCTTTTAACTTTATATTTCGGTGCAGTATGTGAGATATTGATTTCCTTAGTTTTGAGTTTTACAACAACAACAGCAACATCAACAACAATAACAATAGCAACAACAACAACAACAATATAAAACAAAGAAAAAGAACAACAACAAAAACAATAATAATAACAATGTAAAACAAAGAAGAAGAAGAAGATGGTGATGATGATGATGCAGAAATAGAATAAGGAAGGAAAAAGGAGAAGATTGATTTAACATATTGCTATTGATGAGGAGGTTTTTGACGATAATTTCATGCTTAAAAAGATACCATCATCAACACTTTTTCCACATATTTGCTAGAGATTTACCAAGGTTTTCCATCTATTGCATAATTGTGCCCCTAATTGATTAATTTGTTAAATTAGCTTCCACGTATGTAAATTGTTTGAATCTTCTCCCACTTGGTGCCTTGATGTGTTTGTTAGTGAATTTCAGGCCCAAAGTGTAGAGGAGGAGCCCAAGGGAAGCTAAAAAGAACAAAGAAGCAAGGAGAATGGACAAAAAGCCAAAAAAAGAGCCCAACTCAGCGTCAACTACGCGCCCGCGCCCTCCTTTCCTTAATATGGAAGTTTCCGTTGGTGGCGCGCCCGCGTGATCCAGATGGCGCGTCCGTGTCACCCCATTTCGTAACGCCCAAGACAAGGACCTCGCGCGCCCGTGCGATGGAGATGGCGCGTCCGCGCAGCGACGGCAGATTCACTTAAATGAAGGCTATTTTGGGGATTTCACTTTTCCGGGCCATGGCCCATCCATTTTTCAAGCTCATTTCGACCTATATGGGGGAGGAACAGCTGAAGCACAACACACATTCTCTCATTTCATCAATTTTAGCCTTAGTTTAGTTTTTGGAGATTTTTGGAGGAGCTCTCCATCTCTCTCATTTTTTCTCTAGTTTCTCTCTAGTTTTCTTCTTGTTCTTCATCCCTAGGAACCCCATCGCCAACCAAACTCTTATTTTATTACTTGTTTCATGTTTGATTGTCGAATACTTGTTCTCTTTACTTAATGCTATTCTAGTTTCTACTTCTATTTTGCTCATCTTTACATCTTTACTTGTTCTTTTTGCTATTTCTTGTTGATTCTCTCTTCTATTCATCTTGCTAAGTTTATTTCTCTTTAATTGCTATTATGTCTTTAATTCTTGCCTTTTACTTGTCTATTGTTTTACTTGCTTTGATTATGGAGTAGTGTTCTAGTGCTCGTCAGCTATTATTGTTTTCTTATTATTTCGGTGCACTTTAGTATTTTATTTTTGTACAGTTTAGCTTTATATTTCGGTGCAGTTTGTGAGATATTGATTTACCGTGTTGCCGTGGTTTCCTTATTATTTCGGTGCACTTTAGTATTATATTTGTGTACATTTAACTTTTTACTTCGGTGCAGTATAACTTTATATTTGTGTACATTTTACAGCAACAACAGCAACAACAACAACAATAGCAACAACAACATCAACAACAACAACAATATAAAACAAAGAAAAAGAAGAAGAAGAAGAAGAACAACAAAAACAACAATAATGATAGAAATGTAAAGCAAAGAAAAAGATGATGATGATGATGATGCCGAAATAGAATAAGGAAGGAAGAAGGAGGAGGAGGAGAAGATTGATTTAACATATTGCTATTTGTTTTCTTATTATTTCGGTGCACTTTAGTATTATATTTGTGTACAGTTTAGCTTTATATTTTGGTGCAGTCTGTGAGATATTGATTTAACGTGTTGCCGTCGTTTCCTTATTATTTCGGTGCACTTTAGTATTATATTTTTGTACATTTTAGCTTTTTTTTGGTGCAGTATAGCTTTATATTTGTGTACATTTTGCAACAACAACAGCAACAACAACAATGACGACGACAACAATAACAACAACAATCACGACGACAGCAATAACAACAAAGACTAAGAAAAAATTGCAGACATGAAAGAAGAAGACGACGAAAAAGAAGAAGTTGCAGACATGAAGAAAGAAGAAGACAACGATGACGATGATGACGACATAGAAGAAGACGACGAAAGAGGAGAAAGAAGAAAACGACGATGACGGCGATGGAGGAGAAAGAAAAAGAAGATGACGACGGAAGAGGAAGAAGACGACGAAGGTGCTGGTATTGTGATTGGAAAGAACGTGTGTCCATGCGCTTTGGGGTGAGAGTGGTGGTGTTATTGATAATTTACTTGGTTAACCACTTGGTTGGTAAAACTACATGTTCAAATAGCATGATTGAACTAAAAATTAATCAATATTTAACACACTAAAAATTAATCAATAAAAAACTGGTAAAAAAAATTAAACCTAATTTAATTAAATGAAATTAACAAATAATCCATAATTAGGACATTGAAAATTAAATTAAATCATACTTACCAAAAAATCCCTAATTTAATCAATAATTAAGACACTACAAAATAAATTAAAGGGTAAAGTATGATTTATGTCCCTAACATTTGCGAAAAGTTTTAAAAATACCCCTATCGTTTGATTTGATTCAATTTATTACTCAACGTTTAAAATTATTTTCAATTTTACTTTTTTTGTTGATAAACTTTTAATCAATTATATTTTTCCAATTTTCCCCCTTACACTTATCCCACCCTTTTCTCTCTCCCAACCCTCATCATCTTCTCCCCAAACTAAAATCCCCAAAATCAATTACAGAAAATTCACCATCATCTCCTCCTCTATCAACAATTCAACAACAATGGCAGGACACAAATCACCTCCTCCTTTTCCTTTTTTTTCCATTGCAACTTCTCTTCTTCAACTTTTTCTCTCTCTGCTTATTCCTTTGCATTGGCAGCACCTTCACCATCTCTTTCTTCTTCTTCTTCTTCATCTTGAGGCTTTTTTTAGATTAGGGCACAAGTCCAAGGTCAAGTGCAGTAGCTTGGGCAACATGAAGAAGTAATACATTAAGGTCGTTTCACTTAGATCTGACATCTTTCCCTTGTTTTACAATGGTTTCAATAGCTGCAAAAATTACATCCTGGTCCTTGATCCTAGCACCAACAATGATAACATGGTTTCTGGCATTTGATATAGCCTTGGAGAATGGGTGGCGGCCCTCAGCAATTTCAAGTAATGTTTGAGGGCCAGTACCAAGATATTGGTGGTCATAGTAGAAATCAGTAGCAAGACCAATCTACCCAACCTTGGTTTGCTCTGACAGTCTTGCGTATTCTGGCATTAACTATAGCAGCTACCACCCGCGGCTGCAAATTTGATATTGAGCACATAGGAGGTGATTTGTGTGCCACCATTGTTGTCTGGGGGAGAAGATAAAGAGGGTTGGAGAGAAAAGAGAGTGGGGTGAGTGTAAAGGGTAAAATTGAAAAAATATAATTGATTAAGAGTTGATCAACAAAAAATTAACAAAAGGGTAAAATTAAAACTAATATTAACGTTGAGTATAAAATTGAATCAAATCAAACGATATGGGTATTTTTGAAACTTTTCGCAAACGTTAGGGACATAAACCATACTTTACCCTAAATTAATGCTGGTTAGCAGAAAAAAATAAAGCTAAGATCTTGTCGATCCGGTACATTATTTCTTTGTCGGCGGCTACTATTTCCTCAAGCGTAGGTGCTGCCATTTGAAAATCCTCTCCCTTCTCTCTATAACTTCTCTCTCTAAAAACAAGGAAAATTAAATGAATGAAATCCCAAAGACCCTGCCACGGAACTCATAAAATTTGGTGGGCAGAATCCGTGGCAGGTTACCACGGATCCTGACTGAAACGCCTTTGCTCAGAATCCGTGGCAGGGTCCAGCGGATTCTGTTTGATACAAAAGGTAGGAATCTGTGGCAAGGTCTAGTGGATTTTGGTTTAATTTGATCATTTTTTTTCTTTTGGTGTAAATTGATCATTTTGAAAGCAAAATGATTTATATGGGTAACTTGCCCTTTAATTCTTAAAGGGGAGGGGAGCGTACATTTTAGAAATAGAGAGGATGGGAGCAGTGGCGAAACTAGGAATTTTACATGAGGGACCAATAAAATATAATTTATTAAATAATTATTTAATTGAACTTTTATCTTATATAAAATTAAATTTAAAAAACTTGCTCATGAAGCAGGAGGTGTCATCCCCTGCAGCTATGCTTCTAATATTTTATTGATTCTTTTATTTTTGGGTTCCTGAAGGGGTTGTGTTTTTCCATTTTCACATGAATAACATATGTGTTCAATTTTTACATTATTCAATTTTCAATGGTTGTCTCCTCATTGAAAATTTTCCTTGTGTGTATGAGGTTTCCTTCGTGTTGTCATCATACATTAGCATGAGGCTTGCTTTTATAATGATTTTGGTTAGCGATAAGCCATTTTCACATACAACTCAATTTACTGCTGATGGCTCTTCTGCTTGCTATAAATATTAGATTGTTTGGTTTGTTACAATTATAGTTGCTTGAGGAAAAGATGTGTTACTGAGATTCACTTGATTATGGTGTGTTCCTCTGGTTACAGTTACCCTGTTCTTTCAATGGATTACTCTGTTTATCCACTCCTTGCTGCCTCCCTTTAATGTTGATCATGTTAACTGCATAATTATACTCGCGTAATTGCTTCCAATCTAGTTGCTGTAAGGGATAGGCGCAGCTTCATGTTGATGTTTCCCCAAAATACGGTTTGCAAAATCAATGTCATGTGATTATGTTATTTGATTAATCAAATTGTTTGGTAAAAAAAATCATTTACACATTCTGTTCTGGTGCAGGGCGTTGCGGTTTTGCCACACCGGTTCTATTATCGCTATCAACGTCGACTTGGTGTGCATCTTCTCTTTGTTGATGCGCAAGGTGACTCTCACAGATTAATGCTACATAAGGGAACATTTGCCGGGTCTGGTCTTGGTGAACTAATGGCATTCTACCGTATCAGCAACGGTGGAACTATTCATGCTAAATATGTTGGCCATAATATTTTATGTGTCTGTATCGTTGATGCACATGGGCAAAGAGTTTGGTAGATATGTGTGGATTTGGTCTACCTGATTCATGTGATAAGCTCTGAATAAAGCCTGCATTGTTTGGACGATCTGATGTATTTAGTATCTCTGTTGTCATTTTTTTCTTTTTTGTTTTTTTCCATTGAATAATAGAATGTAGGTGTTAGACGTGTGGTTGTACACTTTTGGATTTTGGTTAAAATAAATAAAACATTTCACATTTCAACATACCGTGTTTTGAGTTGCTTGCCAAGTTTCATCATCCTCAACATGATCTTTGTACTCAAGAAGTTTCTTTATTATATTTATGTGTAAATTTGGCTCCCGCAAGAAGTGATATCTTTGTTTGAATCGTTTAAGAATTTGGGCTTATATCCCATAAAAAATTGAAAAAAGTATACAATCTTATTGACTTTGAATTGATTTTTTAATTTTCCATTTACAGATCAATGAATTTTTTTAATTCATCAGTGGCTATGCCAATGCAAACTTAAAGTTGTCTTTAAGCTCCTAAAGCCATGTTGCCTTTGAGGTCCCAACAGTCCACTTTGGACTTCAAGAAGGTGGTTTCCTAAAGATTAATTTTTTTTGGCTGGCTATTGAAAAATAAAGAGCCCATTAATAGTGGAGTCAAATATAGGGTTAAAATTATTTTGCTTTTCAATCTCTTCCCTAATGGAATTGCTAGCTTATCACCATCAACTTCTCCTAAATTACAAATGTCCTTTGGAGGCAACATCATCCATGAACATTCTTCAATTCCTCCACCTTTATGGTTTGGCTCATTGTTTTTCATTGTTGGGAGCACACACAATATAAATGTGACTATCACCGATAAAATTGATGAATTATTCCTATCTCACTATCATCTTAATTTTCCCAAAAACATATTTACAAACAGATGTCATACATTGTAAGGTTTCAAGTAAACTTCTATAAAAATTAATCTACTATCTTAACTGTGTTTGGAAAAAGGATTGCCGCTTTGTGCCTTTTTTTTTTTTAAATTTTTTCATGTTCAGTTGGTTGTTGCCAATGTGTTTTAGTTATGATAGGCTCAACGACCTCAATTATTTATTCAAAAATAAATTTCATTGTTATTATGCTCATTTATGTGACTATCGCCGATGAAATTTATGAATTATTCCTATTTCACTACCATTTTAATTTCCCCAACAAATATATTTACAAACAGATATCATACACACATACATTGTAAGGTTTCAACTAACTTCTATAAAAATTAGTCTAATGTGTTAATTGTGTTTGAAAAAGGATTGTCACTAATTTTATTTTTGACTTGCTGCTTCAAGGTTATGTAGCACCATGCAAAAAATGTGATGTCTTTGATTACTTACAGTGAACTATATTTTTATTTAATTTTCCTTCTTATGTAAATAATAATTGGTGACAAAAAATAAAGAATGTGGTTGCACTTGAGTTGCGTTATTGATGTCATTCTTCCCTATTAAATACGTATTCTTTTTGTGATATGTGAACAGGGATATATTGTTCTGGTTCATATTTTTTTCCCATTTACGAGCTTTTTTCTTTTTTTTTTCATCCCCTTTATTCACACTTTTTTTTGGTGACTATTCACACTTGAGATATAGGATTTTGAACAGGATATTATTGGCTTCGGTAATTATTAAAATATAATTTTATCGGTTGCCGCTTCAAGAGGCAGATGTCATATTGTGATTGTCTAAACTGAAATGTATGGCTAATGTGACACTATTTGGCGGCACTATATTTGCCACCTTTATTCAACTGCTCTATTGGATGTTAATTCTTGATAGTATTATTTTTGCTATACACTGCACTTACAAAATTTAACCTATTTAATATTAGAGTTACATTTTGAGCCGGTTTAAATTATTTCCAATTCACCATGTGTCCGTGCAATATACTAGTATATTATAAAGATTTAGTTTTCAATATATGTTTAATGACAATATTTTATATATAAACATAAAGCATGGATATTAAAATTTATTTTCAAAAAATCTAATTATAATATTGTTTAGTAGATTGGTGAATAAAATATGGAATATATACTTATTAAATTAGATGAAAAACAATTAGAATTTAATTCATAACATCTTTTTTTCTTAAAAAAAATAAGTCAACCGTTTTTAGATTTGATATTTTCTTAATTTTAGTCTAAGAAATATATATATAACTCTAAAAAATAATTATAAAAAATATTTAGATACAAAAGATAGTAATATTTGGATCCCAAAATAAATATTAGATTACTATTTTATTATGTCATATATATATATATATATATATATATATATAGGAAGGGATAAAAATACGTATAAATTGTTATACGATGGACAAAAGTATACATGAACTTTTTAATGACCCAAATGTACACATGAAATATTCTATTTATGTTCTATCGTTGGATAAAAGTACACATGTAATAATTCATATGTACTTTTGTCACTTCTTCCTATATATATTAATAAATAATTAAACTAATATTAATAAAAAACTATACTATTAAAGTTGTTTTTTTCAAAACCTTATGGGAACCACGGCCATCCCAGGTACCTCCTTGTTCTGCTAGTGGGGGAATACCATTTACATCTCTTAAGAGAGGCGAGTGCATTTTTCTTTAATTATATTTCATTGTTTACTACTTCACTTTATACACACTATTATATTATTTAAAAATTTTAATTATTTATCACCAGGTCGAGATCGGGACCAACCCCGGCTGTGTATTTTTATCGAGTTAGTTTTATTAGTTTCCACCTAACTCGAACCACATTGAAACCGAGCAAAAAATGACCAAATTTTATCGGACCCGGGCCTGGCCTCGCGTCAGTCTAACCATGTACACCCCTAGTTAGTTGCAGTGATGTAAAGAAGTAGAATAAGAAGATATGTTGTTTGTTCCCATTATGTTGGCTTCCTAGTACTTCTGTAAGCGTAATTGGGTATACGGCTCCATTCAGATTTTGCTCTCTTACACCGATATCACAATCAAATAAAAGTAAGTTTAATCGGATTAGATTCGATTATCCATTAGGAATTGAACTAAATTAATCGGTTGGGTTCAAGTCCAGACCAGTAGTATAGGACCGTGAACACCCTGTATTGGACATAACCAATAACTTTAAGGTTGTTTGGTTGTGATATTTTTAAATTTTAGTGAATTTTAATTTAGGACTAACCACAATTTTAGTACCTATGATTTTGGTTGAAAATTATGCTCATATCTAAGAATTTTTTGTTGAAAATCGTCCCTAACGTTTAATTTCACTTTAAAATTGTCATTTATTTTTTAAAAGACAAAAATAGCCCTTAGTCATCCCATATACTCACCATTTCAACCATTGGACCAACCACCTTCATCATCCTACCTTCGTCTCTCTTCTCAGCTCACAGACTGATGCATGAGCATCTTTAGAGGTTTTCTAGGATAAATCATACTCAATTCTTTGTAATATTAATGCAATAATTCATTAAAAGCAGCCAAAAATATATTATAATTGTAATTATGTTATATGCATGGTACTTTGATGTATTTTTATAATTACTGTAGGAAAAACAGGTTGAAAAGATGAAAAAGATGGAATATGGAAACTTAGCTTCAGAAGTCAGCAAGCTTCACGCATATGCGTGAAAGACAGCCAAGAACCCACACATATGCGTGGCATACAACACCAAGGCCATTTCCAGAATTCAGGGTTCCACGCATATGCGTGGACATTAGTCAGCTTCTCACGCATATGCGTGAGTTAAGAACATCTCAGCCCCAAAGCCACTCACGCATATGCGTCACTTTATGCTTATGCGTGGTCGAGCATGTGCGCCAGCAGTCACAGTTATGCGTGACCCAGCCGTCCTCATCACTGATCCATCAAGTATATGCGCCCAATCTCAAGTATATGCGCCAGTTTTGCTGCTAAGTGCAGTAACATGTAATTTCAATGTAATTTCAATGTAATTTCATTCTAAGCTAATTTGTATTTCATTTAAATTATGTAAATCTATAAATAGGTGAATTCCAATGATTTAACATATTATTATGAGAGAAACATTACTTCTAATTTTCAGTTTTTGATTAGAGATTAGATTAGAAATCATTGAGTCACCTAGGTATAGATTGTAATCACTTTGACAGTAAGAATAATCAGAGCAATTTTTCATTCAATTCTCTCTTAGCAAATTTTGCTCTCTTTTCTCT
>JASCZI010273389.1:0-14299 GCA_036250425.1 Stylosanthes scabra | reverse complement strand
TCGTCATCTCCCCACAAGGCAGGTGAAAGGTATGGGACTCCGGCCGCCATCGCTCCACCAATGCAGATGCCAACGCCCAATCATGATTCCATTCAAGCATGTACGCTACATGCTCGAAGCCTGCTCGCCTGAAGTACTCCCTGGCAAACTCATGGGGCCGCTGCAAGGTATTCCGCCAAGTGCGCAAAACCCTGCCAGGCTGAAATATATACAAACACCGTCAACCATTGCACCACCTAAAACTACGATTTTATTTTATTCCAGAAAATTTTCCCCTGTATTGAGCCAAATCAATTCTCTCTGAAAAGGTGTGTGTTAGGAATGAGTGCATCAACAGCTGCTGCATCTAAATCAATCAATCAACCAATTTTTTTTCTTCTCCTTACCTTTTGATAAATAACGTTTTAATTTAATTTATTTAAAAAGTTTTTTTCTTAAGATAGAACCTTAATATTTAATTACTCTACGAGGCAAAAACAATTATATATTTTCAATTGAAGTAGTATATATATAAGTCACCAAAATAATTGTAGCGCAGTACTATATAATATAATATAATATCATATAATATAATATAATGCTTCATTATTTTATGTTTATAATGGTTTGTTTTCTTAATTTATTTAATTTCCTTCCAAGTTGAACTTGGGATGACGAAGTTATTATTATTTAACAACGTTTTGCCTACGAGGAAGTAAACAAATCTTGAGTCGTGTAAAATAATAATCACAAAAAAGTATAAAGAATAAAGAATAAAAAATAAAAAGGAAAAACACTTTGTTGCGTGTATGAATCATGAGAAGTAAATCATGAAAAACACTTTGGAGGTTCTGGTATTCATTCATTTAATTCATGAATAAACTCCCTCCCACCTTAACTTAAATATAAAAGTATAAATATAAAATGAAAATATTAAGGCCAATTAGTACAACATCTTTAATTAGAAAATGGTAATTTAAATTTCCATTAAATTTGATAATTAGCCAAAGAAATAACTGTCTTATATTGGAAAGAATTTTTATAGTATAAAATAATTATTTCTAAATTTTGTGCTACATACATTGACTAATATATATTTCATGTCTTTTGTGGGCAGTTCTGACCGAAAGTTCTTTATTGTTTTTAATTGAAATTTGTAGTGTCCCATATTAAATAGATACATAAATAATTAATTAATAATAAATTTAGAAAGAAAAGGAAAAGAAAAAAATTGGTTGATTAATTGATTTAGACGTAGCAATATCTAGCTGTTCATGCACTCATTCCGAACACACACCTTTTGTCATTTTTTTTTTTTTGAGGTGCGGACCAGGATTATTTTCAGTACCAGTCCAGTACTTTGAGCCAATTTTTTTTTAAAAAAATAAGTTTAGTATCAGTCTTATTGAAAATAACTCAATATCAATCTAGATCGATACTACTAATGTAATGCATTTTGATAAATATTTTTAGACCAATGTATTTTGATAAATATTATTTTAATTTTATTTATTCAAATTTTTTTTATTTTTTATTTATTTAGATGAATTTTGGATAAATAATTATTCATTAAATTATTTTTAATGTATTTAACTACTATAGTATTAAAAAAATAAATTTAAGCGGATTAATAACTCGACGGGCCCATCAATTCGTCATAAGGTTAGGGTTTAGGGATTAGTATTATAATTTAGATAAATGATTTAGGATTTTTCATTATACACTTATTATTATGAGAATTAGGGTTTAGTGTTTACTGCAATATGAAGTTATTAGATATATTACTTAGTATATCAAAATCACAAACTAATTGTGAAACGTTTTAGGATTCACGGAATCAACCTTAGAATGCGATTTTGAGTAAGACGTTTACGTGAGTAAAACGTCAGGCTTGCCTTGCCTATTGCCGAGCTATCAGGTTTATGGTAGAGCTTGAGGTAAGCCGAGCTCAGCTCACAAAAATTGAGCTTGGCTCATTTCTCAAATAATTAATAATTGAACCTATTTCTTAAGATAAAGCTCGGCTCACCAAAAGTTCATGAATAAGCTCGGACTCATAAGCTGGCTCAAATAACATTAGTATAATACTTATTTTCAGTTTGTTTAACATTAGATAACTAATTGTTGATTATAAATATTTTCTTATACATAAAACGTTACCCTTATATTATAAGTGATTAGTGAATTATACTTTAAATATTATGTGTATTAATAATTTAATAAAAAAATAAATATTTATATATATTTTTGAACCAGCTCCCAAGCTAATAATCAGAGCTTACCCAAGTTTAAGCTCGACTCACTAGCTCACGAGTTCAATTTATCGAGCCGTTAACGAGTCGAGCTCAAGCTAACTATTTTTAAATTGAATACAATTGTGATTAATTTTATATATTGAAATACAATAATAAAATTTATAAACCAACTATTATCTCATTAACTTTTGTTCCTTATGATTGATAACTTAATATCAACCGTGATCACTTCTTCCTTTCCATTATATTTGCCTAATGTGATTATAGCACAAGAAGAACAAGTATATTTCTATTCTTTAATAATCATTGTGATAAAAAAATATTTTATTACATTTGTCCATGAACTGATTGCCTTATTTTAATAATAATAATAATAATAATAATAATAATAATAATAACCACGTCAACGACAACCATGTTTATTAGTATGCTAATTCATTAAACTTCTATAGTGGGAGTTACATACATTAATTGTGCAGAAAAAAATTGAAAAGTTAAAAGTCAATAATTTCTAGTTATGCTAATCATAGTGATGAATTTATAATTGTATAGCTGAAAAAATTGAAAACTAATTTTGCTTTGAATTTATTAAAAATACAAATTCTAGAAACTACAACTACAAGTCTATAACTACATTTATTAATGTTAAATTTTCAAAAATTTTAAACACCAATTATACATTAAAAAAAAAAAAATAGGATCGTATTATGGATCACCACACATAATTACATAAGTTAAATGAATTTACTCATTCCCAAGGTTTTGATTATAATAATGGTAATATTTGTTACAAAATAGTAATCACACCAAGGTAAAGAGTGAAGTCATAATTATGTTATGGTAACGAAAATACTAAGTGATTACAATTATATACAATCAAAGAATAATTATAACAAAAAAAAATTATTGGACTACCCTTCTAAGATTATTTCAGAATTAGAACATAAATTATATATTCATTTCAAATTCCAAAGGAGCAACATTATTTGTATCATATCTTCATAAGTCTCCTTTAACCTTGGTGAACATCGATGAAATCAGTAGGTTGATTGGTAGCAACAAAATCGATAAGGGAAAAAGTGTCAAAGAAAATCCAAGGCAATTTTTTTGTAATGCAAAATGCACCTTAGTTAATTGATTATTCTAATTTTTGTGTTGAAACTATTGAGAAAGAATCATTGTAAATGCTAAAATTAAGCTAGATATTAGTTTGTATATATAGATAAGGGGTCACCCTAAACTTACAAATGGAAAAATCCAAATAAGCAAAATGTAGAAAATTTAAAATTATGACTTTAAGTGCCATAATTACAAACTAACCACGATATGCTTACCACAATCGAAAAGAAACTGAAGGTAAACATCTCGTGATTGCTTCCTTTAAATTCTGGCATTTGTTGCTCCCTACACTCGACACATTGTATAAATTGAAATCAAAATTCAGTTAAACACTTTCTTTAGAATAAGGGTAATAATAATGTGCACGAACATGTCAAATCAAACTATAAAAACTAATAAGCATCAAACAGAACCTAGTCATGTGATTTATCCCTTTTTTAGATTTGTGTTCATTATTAGCTTGTTAAGAAAATAGTGTAAATTTTGCGGGATTGAAATAGTGAAAATAAGACACTGAAATATAAAAGGGAAGAAAGAACTGGAACAAGGAATTGAGAATGAATCTGATCTTATTGGACCAAAGGCGGGTTGAAGGAACGCCAACGACAACAGATACTATATCAGGATGAGAAACGATTGAAAGATGCTGTCAGGAATGACACTCTTGGTGGGTGTGTGGTATGGGCGCCGGTGGCCGCTTAATCGGACGGTCGCCGGTGATCAACTAGGAGGGATACACAAGGGATTCAAAGGGCAAGGATTTCAATAATCAGAAACGATTTACTAATTGTGGTTGTGTGGGTAGTGAGGCTTCGCCATCGGGGTTGAGCGGTGAAGTAGCGATGGGAGGTCAAAGACTTTGAGAAAATGGTGGCTATGTAAGCATGTTCTTATTTTGCAATTAGGATTGAGTGGAAAACCAAAGGATTAATGTCTTGTTCATTAGTAAGCAAAATATCTTTAGTTATCTATTAGAATAATATGTGGTGTGTGAAAAAGTAAGAAATTACAATTCAAAGCCTCCAATAAATTTAAGTACTATAGTTATTGGATTGGGTTGGTGTAATTAAAGTAAGAAGTATGGTTAAGTGTAACTAGACTTGGTCAAGAAAAATGGACCAATAAGACGCAGTCACCTCATAGAGGATAAATTACCCTTCAATTTAGAGAGGGTGCAGTAGCAAACACCAAATTTTAGTGGGGCGAAGTTAAGAGGAAAATAATTTAGAAGAGAGAATTAATCAATAAGTAAGGAAATTAGAGAAGAATAGAAAGGAAAGAGAGATAATTCCACAAGAGAAAAGAGATAACAATTCCATTGATAATATGCATGATTAATTACATCTATTTTCTAGTATTTATAGTAAACTAACAATTTTCTAGACTATTCTAATGGCTATTCTAGATGGATAATAAACCCTAAACTTACTCAGAAGCTTAGTTTAAAAAGTAAGAGTTGCCTCCCACTGCATTCTTATTCTTATTTTTAAACAGAAAAACTTCAGCACAAGTTAACACTATATTGTTAGCTTGTGGAGGATTGATACGTGTTTGACAATGTCCACAGTCAATGTGAATTCATTATTCTCTGCTTTATACTTCTTTTTCCTTTCATTCCATGAAATTAGTTTAAATCTGAGCATCACAAATTTAAAAGAATTAGTTTTTCGCGCATTGCGGGTCTTCATAGAAAACTTAACAATCAACCACATTGTACTACATCATATCACATATAATATAAAATCATGTTGCTTCTTGCCCAAGCATTTAGACAAGTTCCACTCTCATTTTGGACAAGAAACTATAAGCATAATTGTAAAAGCTTGTCTACTGTTTCATCTAGTGTTAAAATAAAATAAAATAAAAAAACGGTAAATTATTTGTAAGCTGATGTTAACCGAAAGTGGCTTGGTTAGTGAATTTAAAAATGCACAGCCTTAAACGCCAATACTACATCAAACTTTGAAACATTACATCCATTCTTACTCACTTTTCATTTGCTTCTTTCTTTGGTTTTGTGAGACTCATACATTCCAACATACAAACCATTTTATCCTTCTTTCTTTTCATGGCTCTGCATTCTCCTTTCTCCTCTTCTTCTTCCATCAACTATGCATGGAAATATGACGTTTTCATTAGCTTTAGGGGCCAAGATACTCGCTACGGTTTTACCGGCAACCTCTACAAAGCTCTTTGTGATAAAGGAATCCATGCTTTCATTGATGATGAGGAGCTTCAAACCGGAGACGAAATCACACCCTCACTACTCCAAGCAATTCAACAGTCCAGGATAGCTGTCATTGTGCTCTCTCCTAACTATGCTTCTTCCACTTTTTGCTTAGATGAACTTGTCAATATCCTTGACTTCATCAAGGGAAATAATCGGTTGGTTTTGCCGGTTTTCTATGATGTGGATCCTTCTGATGTGCGCCATCAAAGAAACAGTTTTGGAGAAGCAATGATAGAGCATGAGAAGAGATTCAAGAATGACATGAACAAGGTGCAAAAATGGAAAGAAGCTCTGCAACAAGTTTCTAATTTGTCAGGCTATCATTTCAAATACGGGTACCTTTTATTACCTTCTTATATTTGTTTTGTTTCTCTAATATTTACATTTTGAATTGGAATGAGTATCTTTGTATATCTGTAATCACATTACCTATTCTTGATTGGACAGTAGGGACGGATATGAATACATGTTTATCGGAAACATGGTCGAAAACATCTCAAAAAAGATTAGAAGACAAGTACCTTTGCCTGTTGCTGATCATCTAGTTGGATTGGAGTCTCCAGTGTCAAAGATATCTTCGCTTCTAGATGTTGAATCAAATGCTGGGGTTCACATGGTAGGTATTCATGGAATAGGAGGAATTGGTAAAACAACTCTTGCTCTTACAGTTTATAACTTGATTGCAGACAATTTTGAAAGTTCGTGCTTTCTTGAAAATGTGAGAGAAAATTCGAATAGATACGGTTTAGTACATCTTCAAACTATTCTTCTTTATGAGACATTAGGAGAGAAGGATATTAAGCTAACAAGTACTAAGCAAGGAACTTCTGAGATACAGAAGAGGTTATGTCGAAAGAAAGTTCTTTTGGTTCTTGATGATGTTGATGAGAAGGAGCAGTTAAAAGCTATAGCTGGAAAACCTAATTGGTTTGGTCCTGGAAGCAGAGTCATTATTACAACGCGGGACAAACATCTGCTAATACTTTATGGTGTTGAAAGGACATACGAGGTACAAGGTTTAAGTAAAAATGAGTCCTTCAGTTTGCTTACTTGGAAAGCTTTTAAAGCTGATACTGTTAGCCCAAGGTATGCGAGTGCTTTAACTTGTGCCGTAAGATATGCTTCTGGGCTTCCATTGGCTTTGGAAGTAATAGGTTCTAACTTGTTCGGAAAAGATTTAGAACAATGGGAATCTGCATTGGATCAATATGAAAAGATTCTTGATAATAAAATACGTAAGATACTTCAGGTAAGTTTTGATGCTTTGGGGAAAGAAGTACAAAGTGTCTTTCTGGATATTGCTTGTTGTTTTAAAGGATATACACTAATGGAAGTAACAAACATACTTCAAGCTCATTATGGGAGTTGCATGAGATATCATGTTGGAGTGTTGGTTGAAAAATCTCTCATAAAAATTGAAGAGAATGGTAAAGTGATGATACATGATTTGATAGAGGATATGGGCAAAGCAATTGTTTTAGAAGAATCACCTGAAATACCTGGAAAGCGTAGTAGATTATGGTTTTATGAAGATATACTCAAAGTTTTAGAGAACAATCAAGTAAGCAATAAATTATTAATCTTTTTCTAATTTATTTATTGAAGACTCTGTCTATGCACATGTATTTTAATTAATTCATTTTTTTTTTCGAAAGGGGACTAGTGCCATTGAAATCATACATCTGCAATTTCCATCTAAAAGTGAAGATGTAGAAGTGAAATGGGATGGAAAAGCTTTTAAAGAGATGAAAAATCTGAAAACACTTATCATAAAAAATGGTTGTTTTTCCAAAAGTCCCAAGCATCTTCCAAACAGTTTAAGAATATTCGAATGGTGGAAATACCCTTCAAAGTATTTTCCATATGATTTTCAACCGAAGAAATTGTCCATACTCAAGTTACTTGATTATCTCTATACCTCACCCAAGTTGGATACCTTATCCAAGGCAAGTGTCCCAAATTCATTTTTATGATTTTGCATGCTACTCAATTCAAATGTTTGACTCTTGTATGTTCTTTGTTTTGATCTTCTTTTTTTTTTTTTTTTTCCAGAAGTTGGTGAGCTTGAAAGTTTTGAATTTTGACGACAGTGATTCGTTGAAAGAGATTCCTGATGTGTCTAATCTTCAAACTTTACAAGAATTTTCGTTCAGAAGATGTAGAAATTTAGTTACAGTTCATAGTTCAGTTGGTTTTCTACCTAACCTTAAAATATTGAATGCTGAAGATTGCCTTAAGCTAAAGAATTTTCCACCTGCTATTCATTTACCCTCACTGGAAGATCTCGGTCTATCTGGTTGCTCAAGCCTTGAGAATTTTCCAGAAATACCAGAAGAGATGGAAAATGTAGGGTTGCTTGATTTAGAAGGCACAGGCATAAGAGATTTGCCATGTTCATTTCGTAATCTTTCTGGTTTGTGGTATCTGAAAATGAGTAGGAATAAGAAAATGTGTAAGATACCGAGTGTGATCGGCATGATGCCACAACTGTCTTCTTGCCATATTTGGGGAAGTGGCAATAAGGGGAGGGTATCAGCAAAGCAAGAGGAGGGGCTACAAGGAATATTGACCCATTCCCTCCCTTCTTCTAATGTGCAACATCTTTATCTCACCAACTGGAAGCTTTCAGATGACTTTTTTCCACTAGCTCTTGCATGGTTTCCCAATGTGAAATGCTTGGACCTAAGAGGCAATGATTTCACAGTCCTTCCGGAATGCATCCAACAATTCCGCTTTCTATGGTGGCTCAATGTCGATGATTGCGAGCATCTTCGGGAGATTAAAGGGATTCCGCCGTCCTTAAAAGACTTCGCAGCAATAAACTGCAAATCACTGAGTCCCAGGGGTGCAAGCATGCTAGTCAATCAGGTTTTGTTACTTTTTGATATTAATCAAGAATAATGTAGAGATGACATGACATCATAATTCGTATTAAAACAGCGACTTGTTAATGTGTCTTAAATTAAGCTGCTTGTGAATTATTTATGAATGGCAGAAACTGCATGAGAATGGAGGCATGGCGTTTGCATTGCCAGGAAGGAGGATTCCGAGGTGGTTTGAGCAGCACAAAAGGGGAGAATCAATCTCTTTCTGGTTTCGTGGCAACTACTTCCCTTTTAAAGGTCTTTGCCTTGCAATTCTACTCAAGGATGACCTCCCTTTCCCTGTTTGGATAAGGCCCATAGTTACCATCAATGGCAACCAAGTTTCCCGGGGCAGGGAAATCAAGATGGATCAGTTATTTATTTTTGATCTGTCAATTACAAATTGTTATGGTTATGATGATGAAACACTGAGTTTTGAGGATGAATGGAATCATGCAGAGGTTTCATATGAAGCACGTGACAATGTCTACAGAGTGGTTCCAACTGAGTCAATTGCGAAAGAGATTGGAATGCACATATTGAAGCAAGAGAGCTGTATCATGCAAGATATTCGATTCACTGATCCTTATGAAAAGATAAAGCTGATTATAATGATGCTCTCAATAGTATATCACAAGCATAATTCATTGCTCATGAAAACATGCATAGATTTCTGGACACTGCTTTTTCTAACTCACACACTTTTAGGCACCAACACTCTCTGAGGAGTTTGATAATAACTGTCCATTAGAAGGGTTGGAAAATGCAGTATCAGCATCCACACGGCTATGTTGGTGCACCACTTCTGAATGTCAAAGGTTATTAATTGTTATTGTTATTATATTATTAGCAGAGAAGTCCATATATACTTGTTAGCAGAAGAAGTGACTTGCCAAAACTTTTCTGTGAGTGGATTTTTCAAAATAAGAACTGAAAATTTATCATATGCTCCAAAAAGAAATAAAGCAGCTTCATTCGATGAATTCATATGATTTACTCAGAGCACTGACATTAAATAACCTTAATTAATCTAATTACTAACTCACAAAATTCCCATGGAAGCTTTAAGTTTTATTGTGAAATCTTCACAAAAGAATAACTTTTTATGAGCTTCATGCATGATAAATATGAATAATGCAGGATTCAATCTCAGTTGGTTCAATCCTTCAATGTGATTTATCAACTAACTGATTTCCAGTCGAAAAGAAAGATCTGGAACATATTTTGTGGCTGAGTTTTGCCTTTATGCTGAATGCTGCAATTCAAGAAAACTTATGATTTTTTAGGGTGCGTTTAGGAGAGAAATTGAGACCGGGAGATTGAGACTGGAAGACTGAGACTGAATTAAGTTTGGTATTGTGTTTGATTTAAAATTTATTAGGAGACAGAGACTAAGATATAGAGATTAAATTAAGTTGATGGAGGAAGGACAAAGGTTAGTATTGGAAACTTTAATGTTGAATGAAGGTATTTGAGTAAAAAAATGTTTTTAAAGTTTTAGTCCCAGTCCTCAGTTCCCCAGTCCCCACTATTTGGAGGTACTGAAAATACTGAAATTCTGGGGACTAAGACTGAAATTTTAGTTCCAGTCTCTATCAACCAAACACAATACTAAGTTCTAGTCTCTCAGTCTCAGTCCCAGTTTTCAGAAACAAAACACCTTTTTCATATCACTTGTTAAATTCAGCAGGGTAAAATTAAAACCACTAACCAAAACACCTTTTTCATATCTTAATTACAGTTCATTATGCATTTTTTAAATAAATAGTTTTGAAGAAAACTAAAGCATCCTTTGCTGTTGCTTTCTGCAGAATTATGAATTATCTTAGTACCAAACATGTTATGCTATTTTATTTTTGTTATGCTCTCTTAGGAATACACAAATAATAAAGGACACACACATCAATTTTTGACTTTGTAACTAGGGGATGGCATCAAGAAGCAAGTTAAAAAAAATTCAGAACACAAGCCCATACACTGTAATATAATAGAATAGTTATGCAAGTTGCAAGGTGTGCCTTTCTAGAATTTTAAGACTCAGTCACAGTTTTCAAAATCACAATATAATAACATTTGTCTGTTACTTCTCACTTCGATATGCCAAAGTATATGCTATGGCCCTTGGCATGTGACATGTCCACTGGAATTTTTGTTAAAAAAAGGTTATATTATTTGGATATTAATGAAAATGTAGGTAAATATAATTGAGATTGCATAGAATACCATAGTTACTCCCCCCATGGCTCTGCAATAATCCTCCTTTATCCTCCTCTTAATATATTTACTACTTAATAACTAACCATGCAGAAATGAGGGTAATTCTTTTAAGAGTTTATGTGAAAATAAAAAAATTCTCATGACACAAAGCACACACAACATTATAATATAATAGTTATTATACAAGGTGAATCTTCCTTGAAATTTCGAGGCAGGAACTGCAAAGGAATCAAGAATGCAGTTTCTGCGTGCTTTCACTTACACCCATTTTTCTCTACTCTCACTCACTCTCTATAAATAATTACTACTTTCTTTGTATGGTTTTTATGATCATCCAACACTCCAACAAACATAACAGCCTTCCTTATTGCTTCCATCTCATGGCTCTGCAATCCTCCTTCTCCTCCTCCTCTGCCCATCCTTTTTCCTCTTCTTCTATCAGATATAAATGGAAATATGATGTGTTTATTAGTTTTAGAGGCCAAGATACTCGCTTAGGTTTCACTGGCAATCTCTACAGTGCACTCCATAACAAAGGAATCCACACCTTCTTTGATGATGACAAGCTTCAAAGTGGAGAGGAGATCACACCTGCACTGCTCAAGGCTATTGAAGAGTCCAGGATTGCCATCATTGTGCTCTCTCCTAACTATGCTTATTCTTCTTTTTGCTTAAAGGAACTAGTCCATATCCTTGACTGCATTAAGGGAAACAGTCGCTTGGTTTTGCCCATTTTCTATGAGGTGGATCCTTCTGATGTGCGCCATCTAAAAGAGAGTTTTGGAGAGGCAATGGCTAAGCATGAGAAAAGATACAACAAGGTGGACAAATGGAAGAAGGCTCTCCATCAATTAGCTAATTTCTCCGGTTATCATTTCAAACATGGGTAACTTCAATTTGTATACCTCTTTTTCGTACTTTTTTTCATTTATGAAAATATCATTATAATGTTAAATTGTAAAAATATCTATCTACGTGCATGTTTGTTGGGCAGGGAAGGATATGAACATAAGTTTATTGAAAAGATTGTGCAAGACATTTCAAGAAAGATAAGCCGTGTACCTTTGCCTGTGGCTGACTACCCTGTTGGACTTGAGTCTCATGTGCCACAAGTAATTTCACTTTTGGAAATGGATTCTACTAATCGAGTTCATATGGTAGGGATACATGGAATCGGTGGCATAGGTAAAACAACACTTTCTCTTGCAATTTATAACTTCATTGCTGACAATTTCGAAGCTGTGTGCTTTCTTGAAAACGTGAGAGAAAACTCACAAAAGCATGGGTTGATGCATCTTCAAAAGGATCTTCTTTGTAAGATATTAGGGAAGGAGGGAGTCCACATAATAGGTGTTAATGAAGGAACTTCACAGATACAACGTAGACTCTGCCAAATGAAGGTTCTTTTGGTTCTGGATGATGTTGATGATTACAAGCAGCTAGAGGCTATTGCTGGAAAACCTGATTGGTTCGGTGGCGGTAGCAGAGTCATAATTACAACACGAGACACGCATTTGCTAAAACTCCATGGTGTTGAAAGGACATATTGCATCGAAGGTTTAAATAGGAAAGAGTCCTTTAAGTTGCTTATTTGGAAATCTTTTAAAACTAATACTGTTAGCCCACCAAGTTATGCAGATGTTTTAAATCGTGCAATAACTTATGCCTCTGGACATCCACTGGCTTTGGAATTAATAGGCTCCAACTTGTTTCGAAAAGAAGTACAAGTTTGGGAATCTGCATTGGATCAATTTGAAAAACATCTTGATCATAAAATACATAACATACTTCGAATAAGTTTTGATGCTCTGGGAGAACAAGAGCAAAGTGTTTTTCTTGATATTGCCTGTTGTTTTAAAGGATATACATCAAAGGAAATTAGTGATCTACTTCAAGCTCACTATGGGCGTTCCATGGAATATCATATTAGAGTGTTGCATGACAAATCTCTCATAAAGATTTGTCAAGGTCATAAGGTGACAATGCATGACTTGATAGAGGACATGGGCAAAGAAATTGATGATCTGGAAAAATCAGCAGAAATGCCTGGAAAACGTAGACGATTATGGTTCTATAAAGACGTAGTTAAAGTTTTAGAAGACAATCAAGTAAGTAATAAATTTCTCAAATAACTTTGTTTAATGTCCAAGTTTATGCACTTATATTTTAACTAATTTGTGTTTGTAATTTTGTGTTGAAAGGGGACTAGCACCATTGAAATCATATATTTGGAATTTCCATCATTTGAACAGAAAGGGGATAAAGGTCCAATTAAAAAAGAGGGAAATAAAGATGTAGAAGTGAAGTGGGATGGTACAGCTTTTAAAGACATGAAAAACCTGAAAACACTTATCATAAAAAATGGTTGTTTTTCTGAAAGTCCCAAACATCTTCCCAACAGTTTAAGAGTATTGGAATGGTGGAAATATCCTTCGGAGTATCTTCCACGTGATTTTCAACCAGAGATGCTCTGCATACTCCAGGTACCTGGTTGTGTCTACCCATTATTGCGAAAACGTGGATAATTTCAATACAAATCAATCCTATGAGCTTTACTATTATAGTAATTCCCAGGACAGATTGGATGAGGCACAATCAAGTCCCACTTAAACCCGGTCTCCTTAGACAGAATTTTATTAACAATAAAATTCCCAGGAAAGGCCGGAGGGGAGAGACCAGTCTCACTAATTCCAACCTCCTTAGATAAAACTACTACCACAGTATTACTCTACAAATTATTTCTACCCAATAACCCACTAACAATATATATTGAATACTAGCAATATAATAAAACACAGATAAATAAATAAACAAATAATAATAAAAGAGAGAAAGGAAAGAACACACCAATTGATAACGGAGTTCGGCCAAAATTTTGCCTACGTCTCCGGTCAGCACTACTTGTAGCTGATCTCTTTAATATGTGAATATATAGAAGAGATTATAATTTTTGGGATATTTAAAACTAAGGACTTAAGGTCCTTTATATAAGGGGTTTAACACCCCCCTCTTTCATGTTTCCATCGATGTGGGGCTAATTGTGCCACCAACATCACAAATCTCTACCTTGGCGCAATTTAGACCCAATCAAACGAATAGTAGTGCTGACTCAAACCATATCATACGTGCAGGATGTTGACCAAGTCTAAACAATGTTTAAACTTGGTTGACGTCACCACCTTAGTCATCATATCTGCAGGATTCTCTGAAGTGTGTATCTTCTGGAGCAGTATCTCCTTTTCTTCTAGAATTTCCCGCACAAAGTGATAGCGAACATCTATGTGCTTTGTTCTTGCATGATAAACTTGGTTCTTTGCTAAATGAATAGCGCTCTGACTGTCACAAAACACTTCTATGTATTTTTGACCAACTCCCAAGTCTTCAAGCAAACCTTGAAGCCAAATCGCCTCTTTTACAGCTTCTGTCACTGCCATGTACTCTGCCTCCGTCGTGGACAAAGCTACTGTTGACTGTAAAGTAGACCTCCAACTAACTGGTGCCTTTGCTAGAGTGAACAAGTAACCAGTCATCGATCTTCGCTTATCCAAATCTCCTGCATAATCAGAATCACAATATCCAACTATGCTTTGACCAAGAGAACCATCCTGCTCAAACACTAAACCAACATCTGCAGT
>JASCZI010273383.1:611-14362 GCA_036250425.1 Stylosanthes scabra | reverse complement strand
TTGTTCTTGTTAATTGATAATAAAGATTGCATTTCTTGATAAGTTTTCTTGTTGTTACATGGTTCTTGATTACTTGTTTCTTTAGTTTACCATTAATCTTTGATTAATACGTTGATCTACTTAAAGGAATTGATTAAGAATATTGCTTGATCCACCTTTCCTCGAGGGAACGATACCCACTCTCAAGTGGTATTACTTGATCCGGTTCACTTGCCGGATTGTTGCGAAAAGATTCGCCGCATCAAGCATTACACATCTAATTTTCACACTAGATTAGATATTAGATTAGCAAATCATTGAAATCACCTAGTTATAGATTAGAATTGTTGTAACCATTTTTTCAGTAATGAAACACATGAGTTTTTCATTCATTCTTTCTTAGTTAGCAAAAATTCTCTTTATTTTCTCTTAAAGTTCTTTGAATGTTCATACATTCAAGATTGACCATTCATAGATTTCTTTGAGTTACTCATAATCATGAGTGGCTAAACATCGTTGAGATTAAGGAGGAGGAGCTCTGTTCATCATCAAGCTAATGGAATAATCTAATAATCTATTCAAAAGTCTGCAAGTTCTTCATCAAATTCAAATGATTCTTCTTGTTCATCAATGATTCAAGAATCAAGTTCAACCGAGAGGTATAATTGATTCTTGCCTTTTTGTTTGATTTCTAATACTAGTTCATGAGATGAAACATGATTTGTATGATTTTATGAAACATCAAGATTGAAATTTAATTGTATAAAGTGACATATAATTTGATTTTGCATTAATCTTGGTTATCATAAATGTTCAAGAATTATCTTTCACATTTGTTCATTGCATTAGAGATAATAATTTGAATGATTGTGCCATGTATGAATCTGTATTTTTATCACATAAATGATTGATTTGTTTCTTGTTTGATTCTTTGATATTAATCTTTAAAGATTTGATGTATTGAGAAGTAGTTAGATCTTTCATGTTTTGAATTGTTGAATTTGAGAAAATAGGCATTCAAACATATTCAAGAATTATTTCATATTTCTTTACTAACTCAGAGATGAACATGTGATTTAATGTGTATTAGAATCTTTAATAATTCAATAAGGTTTTGCATGAGATTGAATATGTGACATTTAATTCTTTCCAAGAATCTTGTTGATTGTTTTAGGTTTAAATCAAGATATGTGTATTATCTTTTTTCTTGTTTAATTAGTCAAGAGATTGATGATTAATTAGGATAAAGAGAAACTAGATCACTAAGAGATTAGGATTTAGTTACACTAGGATTTATGGTGAATTGGTAATAACTTGCAAGAAAAGAAAATAAAAATTGGATTATGAAATTAGTTTGTGAACATCTCCGATTCCTTGATCTTGCTTCTTTACATTTGTATCTTTTCTAAATTCTTGATATTGATTTGTATGATTTGTGGTTAATTGTTGATTAAAGATTGCTTTTCTTGAATGATATCTTGTTGCTATATTGATCTTTAGTACTTTCTTCTTTAGTTTAGCATTAATCCTTTAATTAATCATCTTGATCTAATTAAAGAAACCAATTAGAAATATTGATTAATCCACATTTCCTCATGGAAACGATACCCACTCTTTTGTGGTACTACTTGATCCGGTATACTTGTCGGATTGTTACGAAGTTCTTGTTTTAAAAGAATTCGTCGCACCATCGTTCTCCCTAGGAATTGAAAACTGAGACTTGCGAATGGTTGTGAAAACATTGGGGTTGTAATGGTTAAGAGTTGTGAACAAGAATGAAACAAGAGATAACTTGTATTGCAAGTAATAAAAAGTGATTGGTCTTGAGTTGAAGTATAGTGTGTCCCTATGATCACTACTAGTCCCAATTATGAATAGTTGTCACGTAAGGAATCAAACCCACCACTCTGTCAAATGGTCAAGTGGGGGTAATTAACCCCGTTCTGTAAGTCCTAGGCTACTTACTAATGCGAAAAACCAAGGTATTAATGAACGAGAATAATCCATCAAGTTTACCTCATTAAGGTTTACTCATCACTAGCGAAAGCCTAGCGTCAACGAAACAGTTTTAACCCTATCCTTAACCCATTCTTTACCTTAGAGATTAGTGGTTGATTAAGATCATCCACACTTCAACCCATGACCAAGACACAAGAACACTACTCCATAGTCATGAAAAAAAAATATCAAACACTTGGCATGCATAAAAACTCATCATCATGAATAACAAGAAAAATGTACAATCTAAGATAATAAATGGTGTAGATCAACAATACAATTAAACAATATCAATAATCAACCATGAAAATATCAATAGATCATGTGAGAAAATAATTTTAAGAAAGGTATAAACTAGAAAATAAGAACGAGAGAGCTAAAATTGAGAAAGAGAGAATTAAATAGAAGAAACAAATAGCAATTGTATTAATCAAGCAAGAGTATCATGAAACAAACATCAAAACATTGAAATTAAGTAAATGATATGGCTAGTGTGGCTGAGAATGAAGAGCGAAAATGAAGAACAAGAGAGAAAGTGAGAGAGAAAATAATTCTCCTTAAGAGTTCTCCAAAAACTAGCTAAAACTATGAGAAATCCTAATATGTGAGCTTTTACCTTGTGTTTCAACTGTCCCCTCTTCATATATCTCTAATTGGGCCTTCAAAGATGCTTTGCCTTGATCCGAAAATGCGAAACTCCACTTTTAGCCTTCATTTATTTTTGCTGTCAGATTTACTCATGCGGCCGCATGAAGTTCCTGTGTGATCGCATAGTCAACAAAAAGTCAGCATTACGTCTTCTCCACGCATACATGCGATCGCACAGTCAACAAAAAGTTAGCATTACGTGATGCTCCCAGGGACACTTACGCCCGCACAAGCACGCTATTTTCTCTTTTAGGCTTCTCTTCATGAATCCTTGACTCCTAATGCATTCCTTAGCCATTCCCAAGATATCCTTAATCCCTAAAAGCCTAAAATACACTAACAAACTAATTAAGGCATCAAATGGGACGAGAGCTTATAAATTCTAATCAATTTATGGTTAATTTAGCATGTATTTATCAATCAAAGCATGTATGAGCAATGATTCACAAACATGGATATTCACAAGCAATTGTATGATTTTAGGTTGATAAATTCCCTAATTATAACATATATTCAATCACCAAATATGGGTTAAACACTTACTCAACCTAACTCTAATCCAATTGATAATTATAAGAGTTACAAAATTGCACACTTATCATATTACTATCTCTAGTCAAATTGATAAGTTATGAGAATAAGGTTTTCAAGCTTTATTTTATTACCAATTTTCGCAAACCCAATGGGCAAATCAAATAGAAGTTTACCTCTCAGTATTTCTAATTGTTTAGTGATGAAGAACGAAAACCAAATCCTTGAATTGAATCAATGCATCGCATAAAAAGAAAGCGAAACTTGGATTAAACCTCTGTGCCAGGATAAATAGAGCTACTTATCCTCAACAAGAATGTTTAGTTACTCATAATGCATAAAAACTAAAACTAGGATTTGCAAACAAGACTAAGATACTAAATCACTAATCCTAACGGTTTTGTCACTATTTATATTAATAGCTAAACATAATTCTAATTAAGTAAGAAATCAAATTCAAATTCAAAACAGATCAAATTCCTAATGACAGTAAACTCCTGATGATTTCCCTTGATCCTTTGCAGACTTCTTACATGTTTCTCACTCAACTTCTTGGATTGGGCTTGGTAATTAACCATGAGTTTTGAACCTTTAACTTTGAGATTAACTTCATAAAACAGAACCAAAACCATCACCACATACAGCCTACGCCTAAGCGTCCAAGTTTATGACTTGATGTAGCAAACCTAGGGCTGTGTAAAAAATCCGGATTTTGGATTTTAAGCCCAATCCAAACCAAACCTTAATAAAAAAAACAGTTTTAAAGAAAAAAGTCCAAACTAAATTGTATCAAATTTTATAGTTTGGATTAAAATTCAAACCAATTAAACAATATCAAATCCTGAGCCGGATCCAGATTCGAATTTTTAGAAACCCTATTGTTGTTTAGTGTTCATTTAGAGTCATAGTCTCACAGAGCCTCCTTCTTCTTCACTCTTCACCAGAGGAAACGCTAGCCTCCTCTTGTCAGTTCTCACACCCATGAGCCAAAGGAACTCGCTGTCGCCATTCGCCAATCCTTCCCTCCTTCAACGTCGACGCCACTGAAGCAAGATTTCGTCCCTGCCTTTGGATCTCCAACGCCGAGTTGTCTCTGTCTTCGCTACGCCAACGCTGACGCCGGTCAACCACCACAATTTGGTCCCTGCCGTCGTTTCTCCAACATCGTCATTCGTCAGTTCGTCACCACGGTCAAAGGTATGTCACTCTGTCTTCCCTTTCTCCATTCTGACTTTTGTTTTTTTTTTTTGCTAACTTGTTCCATTTCAATGTTCAATATTCTACTCATGTTATTAATCTTTGTTGAATTTTCTTTGAAATATTTTATTACCCTGTAATCCTTAGTTAGTATTAGCGTGCATGCTTTGTTGAATTGATTAACAAATATGTTGTATGATTGAGATTGAGAAAAGCCCTAGAATGGTTTCTAGTGCTAAATAATTTGAGCTCAATAATTGAGAAAATCCTATGTTGGTTTTTTTTTGGCTTAATCCATTGGCTCATATCATTGGTTCCTGGATTTGTTATGCAACAGTTATGTGGGTTTTCTGAATTCCAGTCTTTTCTTCATAGAATTTTATTTTGATTAGAAAATTAGGAATATAAAAGAAAATGTTATTTGGATTATTTTGACTCTATGCCTCTGGAACTGTAATTGCTTGATTGTTGAAGACCTGTGATTTTGAATATATGCTTGGAATTATTAGGTTAAATGCTGGATTAAGATCAAAATAAGACTTATTGCATTTTCTAATATAACCTCAAATTCATGGTTCATGACTCAGAGATTAAGTTACTTGCCAAAAATAGTTAGTATAAATTTGGGTATGTGAGTGAGTTGGTTGGACAACCTTATTTTTTGTAATATATGTTGAACAACATATAATATACAGCAATGCAGCTTTGGTCCACTAAGATATGTCTTTATTTAATTATTATCAGTATATCTTCAATTTTCCCTGCTTAATTTGTCTTTTTGTTACTATTAATCTATTCCCTTCCAAATTACTTTTGCTTTTCCTTATAGAATTTTGGTTCAATTCTGTCATTTTCTTCTTTAATTGAAGAAATGAGCAGGGATGTCCGCAAGTACTTAACCCTTTTCTCCACCGTCAAATGTTCGTAAAAATCGATCAGCTGTTTGGGATCATTTTCACGTGGAGTATGCTATCGAGAAGAGAGCAAAGTGCAAATATTGCGGTAGCTTAATACAATATGGGAATGGAACCAGCTCAATGGGTGGTCATTTGAAAAGATGCAAGCAAAATCCTGACTCTGAATCAAACAAAAGAAGAAGAATAACGACCACACCCGGTATAGAAGAGCGTGGAATTCAAGTTCACCTAGTGCTTCCAAATTTGACCAAGAGGAGTGCCGAAAGTTACTTGTGGAAACGTTTGTTGGGGAAGAGCTACCATTTCGCTTTGTTGAGAAACCGAAATTTCGAAGATTTATATATTCCCTACAAGCAAGATTCAAACTTCCTTCCCGGACTACTTTTGACACTTGACATTGGAGCTCGTTATGCTAAAGAAAAGATGAAGATGCAAAGTTTCCTCTCGACAAATTGTGATAGGGTATGTCTCACAATGGATATTTGGACTTCAAGTCAAAATTTTACTTATATGAGCTTGACAATGCACTTTGTGGATTTGGATTGGAAATTGCATAAGCATATACTTAATTTTTTTCCAAGTGACAAGCCATTCAAGAGATGTGATAGGGGAAACAGTTGAATCTTATTTGAATAGATGGAAATTGAATCGAGTTTTCAGTGTTATAGTTGATAATGCATCATCTAATGACGTTGCAATTAGATATTTGAAACAACGATTAAATTTTTGGAATAGTATTATTTTGAATGGAGACTATATTCACTTAAGATGTTGCACACACGTTCTGAATCTAATTGTAAAAGAAGGGTTGAAGGACATTGATAATTCAATCTTGAAAATTCGTAATGCTGTGAAGTATGTGAAATCTTCCACACCTAGAGGTCTTAGATTTCAGAAATGTGTTGAACTAGAGAAGATTAAGTGTAGAGCCTTGCCTTGGATGGATGTTTAGACTAGGTGGAATTCTACATTTCAGATGTTAGATGTAGCTTTAAAGCACCGTAAAGCATATGAGTTACTTGCATTGAAAGACAGCTCATATGTAGCAGTGTTGAGTGGAGGAAAAGGGATCGATGTGCTTTCTGATGCAGATTGGGAGTATGTTCAGTCAATTATACCATTTTTGCGAATATTCAATGATGCCACTGTACTTATTTCTGGTAATTTATATATTACCAGTGATATGTATATGAAAGAAATGTTCGCAATTGGTCGAAGTATTTGTCATATCTGTGAAAATTGTGATGATTCGAGTGCCTCATCAATGGCGGAAAGCATGAAGGTTAAGTATGACAAATATTGGGGCCAGATTCGGTGAATATGTTGTTATTGATTGTTGTCATACTTAACCCTATGCAGAAGATTGAGTATGTTAACTATTTTCTGGATAACTTATTTGGAGTAGAAAAAGGGGCTGAGTTAAAGTAGAAGTTGGTTAAGTGTTTGAAGTTACTTTATCAACAATACCAAGGCTTCAAGAGAGGAAGTGAAGCCGATACACAAGATGTTCAAGCGAGCAACACTGATGTTGATCCTTGTGGTATGGCCTTTTTCTTACAAGCAACCGGCCGTAGATCAAATAATAAATCTGAACTTGATAGATATTTGCAAGAAGAATACGAGCCGTACTCTCACAAGTTCGATATCTTGAATTGGTGGGAGGTAAACTTAACCCAATTTCCAATTCTTGGAAATATGGCTCATGAGGTGGTGTCTATGCCTGTTTCTACGGTAGCTTCGGAGTCTGCATTTAGTATAAGTGGGAGAGTCCTCGATCCATACCGTAGTTCCTTAACACCTAAAATGGTGGAAGGCTTGGAGTGCACGGGAGATTGGCTTAAGGAAGATATTTCCTTTGAATTAGAAGGTAATGATAGAGAAGTTCTTCAAGAAGTTGATCAAGGTATGGAATTTAGAAATTACAAGTTAATTACTAATTAAACGTTGTTGAATATAGACTTGCATATAATTATTTCATTCCCCTTAACAGATATATTTTCATCTAATGATGGTGCTTGTTCTGCGGCAGTAGCTGTTGAACCTCTTGATAATGATGATTAGGTATATTTAGCTTTTCCATTTGGTTTTATATTTTAATTCAAGGATTTGTCTAAAATTGAAATACATACACACACATATATATATGCAAATATATTTTCTTTCAAGATGATGTTTGTTGGGAGTTCATGTGAATCTTTTGACATTATGTTAATGACTAATTTTATATATATTTGGTTGACTTATGTACTTGATAGTGTTAAAAATCTAGTTTGAGAATTGGATTCTCAAAAAAATGGATTTAGAATTGAATTTTTGATATAACAATCTGGTTTAAAAATTGGATTTTAGTGAAAATCCGAATTTAGAACTGATTTATTATACAGAAATCGGGTTTAGAAACCGGATTTTAGGAAAAAAAAACGGAATAAACAGTAGATTTTAGTGAAATCTGGATTTAAAACTGGTTCTGAAATCGATTTATTTTAAAATCGGATTTGGAATCGGTTTTTTTATAATCCGGTTTGAGCTTTTCAAATCGGTTCAAAACCGGATTTTATTTTTTCAAACCGGTTTAAAACCAGTTTCTTTTATAAATTTGGTTCAGGTTTGGTTTTTGAACCACAAATATGGTTTTAAAATGGATGAGGTTTGGATGTGGTTTGGTTTCAAACCATGCCCATCCCTAAGCAAACCAACGCCTCGGCATGGTGGCTTGGGCGCCTAGGCGTTTCTCTCATACTTGTAATCATAACCAACGCCTAGGCGCCATACATGGACTGTTTTGGGTGCCTTCTAGGCATTAGTTTTGATGTGTTTTGAGTTGTTTTGGGCGCCTAGGCGCTAGTGATGGGCGCCTAGGCATCCATATTGTTATGTGTTGAATTCTGATGGTATGATAAGTCTCAAACTAAACGTTCATTATAGACATATGCATATCAATTTGAAGCCCTGGATGTTAGCTTTCTAACCCCAAAAGAACTGCATTATTTGAACCACTGTAGATTGAGTTATCATCAGTTTAGTGCAAAGAGGTCAAGGTTAACAGCATGCTTTTTGCTTTCTAAGCTTTAAACCAACGCCTAGGTACTGATGCATGGGGGCCTAGGCACCCCCTTATGTTTGCAACTTATAACCAATTCCTAGGCGCCATGCTGGGCGCCTAGGCGTGCTCCTTGCCTCCAGGGTGAGGTTTTTGACTTATTGGCTCTGTTTTGCTTCCAACTTTTGTTCTTTGTTTTTCTTGTTCTTCATGCTTTATTCTTTTGATTTCTTTTGTTCTTTTATCTCTTAAATTCTCTTTTTTCTTCCTTAAATTCCTGCAATTAATAAAGATACCAAATACTCAAAGTTATGTTGATAAAAAATGAGATTTACTTGAGTGTGAAGTTAATTTTTTCTTAATTTGCAAGAAGCTAAGGAAATAGTACTTGCTGAAATATTAGGAGTGCTGATCAAGTATTAGAATTTGATGTGAAAGGTTAACAACAACGTTACTATACATATATGGAATCCTTTGGTGCAGATTATTATGGCAGATTACAAAATAAAAGGAGTGTTATGCAAGATTATTAAATAAGGAAATAATTCAAATTAGAGCACAAGTTTGGACAGCAATGTTCATGTAATACAAGAAATGAATGATTTGCTACTAATTGCAAGAATTGGACAACATCATTGGAGTGGAGAAGAAATCAATCTCAACGGTCAATGTCTCATTTCTTGAGTGTTCTCCAAGGACATAAAAGCCTATAAATAGAAGGAAATTCCGCAGCAGCAACACACCAAGGAATAGCGCAACAAGTTCTTACATAGTCACTTTGAGCTATTCAAATTGTTTTCAATTCTCTCTTTGTCTAGTTTCGGTTCATATTGATTTTCATAAAAAGGCAGAGAGAGATTTACAAAAGCCATATAATTTATGTTTGAGAGTTTGGGTCTAGGTTCTTAGTTGTGTGAGAAAATTCCTAAGTAAGTGAAGCTTAGGTGAGTTAGTTTGAGAGTTGTGAGAACTCTAAGAATTGGTTGTTGTAATCACTTAAAGTATAGTAGAGATTCTTCAATTGTTAGTTGTGGAGACTGGACGTAGGTTTCAGTGGAGAAAACCAAACCAGTATATATCGTGGTGACACTCTCTTCTCTCTTTTCTTCTCGTTTATTTTCTGTTCTTCTGCTAAGAGATAATTATGTGTTTTATCTCCTGATTTTGCTGTTGTTTTATCTCTACTTTGAAAAAGTATTTTGTATTCCATGATTCATCCCCTCTCAAGGAACCTTCAATGGTGTTGGTGGCAGCGGCTAATGATGACTGGTTAGGGCTGTTCATGGATCGAATAGGATCCGTGTATCCGTTGTGAATATCCGTATTCGATATGAGAAAATGTAAATCTGATCTGATTCGCACTATAATGGGATTAGATTACGAATTTCTTACAACTACCCGCATATACGATCCGCAAATTCGCGGATCAGAAAAATATAAAAAGTTATTAAAAATTAAATATAAATTCTTACATGTAACCATAATTTTCTAATTGATGCCTATGTCATTCTTCTAAGCACATCTTCAACACCAACATTTCCTCTCCACAACGTCATCTCCTCACTGTTGTCTCTTAATTCGCTTCCAACATCGTCCACCATGATGAGCTTCCCAGTGTTGCGCCGCCAACATCATCTACTTACCCATGTAGTTCGCGTCGGTGACAATCCTCTTGGCCACTACCAGTCCATCCTTCTCATCCTCTCCTAACTTGCGTCAACCATCATCTCTGCCACCATCAGTAGAACAGGTCGTCCCTCTTCATTAGCCTAGGTCGTCCACCATCATTTGCACCGTGCCGCCACCTTTCATCCTCACTTGCGACTGGTTCTGCCCTTCTGCTTCATCGAGTCGCCATTCTTCGCCTCGCTGTGATGCCGCCAGCTGCTCGTCACTTCGCCATCTTCATTGTTCCATTGTTCCTCTTTGTTGTTTAGCCCTTTTTCCTTTTCTATTGCCCTTCCATCTCAGATCTGCTACCTCGAGTACTTTCTTTAATTTTTAAGATATGCTACTTTGAGGACTTTCTTTAACTTTTTAATATGGATTTCTTTTATGGTTGTAGACAATGTAGAGATTTTTTGAAAATCATTTTCTACTTTCCATTTTATTTTTTTGGATTAATTTATTTTATTTTTTTTTCAACCAATAGAAAATCCCCCACAATTGTTGGCATCAGATTGGGTCAAAATATTTGAAAAAGATTTTAGCTTTTCTTCTTCACAGAAACTTCACCTTCCAAAAAGCTATTATTTTAATCAAGTTCTGAACTTTTTAATAGAAAAGATTTACCTTTTAGTTTTCAATAGAATTTCTTTTTTATTACGTAAAAGGCACAAGTGGTTGAATCATAAGAAAAGGAGTTGAGAGATTTATGGTTGTTTGACCATGAGAAATAGTCAAACAAGCCTTCATAAAATCATGTATTTCCACCTTATTTTTTTCAATTTCTCCATATTCCGTGGATATATCTACAGTCGGATCGGATTAGATATGATGGTGAAAATGCGAATATCGTATTTGATCAGATAAAAGTTGTGCGGATTGGATAAAAAAATGGATCATATACGATCAGATCCGATTCGTGAATAGCCCTATGGATGGTGTTAGAGGTAGGTAGCTTATGGTGGTTGTTTAAATTATGATGGTAGTTGAAATTGTGATGTTTACGGGGAAAAAAAAGATGAATAAAAATAAAAGAATAGTTAAAAAAGTATGATGGGTTGGATATTTCAATTGTTAAATATTTCCTTGAATTTTATTGGTATGCTAGCATGCTTCTTTCCCATTTCTTTATGGAGACTATATGATTGGTCTCTTAGGTTCGGCTTGGTTCTGTCTTGAGACACACCCACTAATGAACATTGTGATACATGTATACTATTTGTTTGTTGAAAATTTGATTTTTGATGAACACATTGGTATATAAATGCAGACAAAATACATGTTTTCAATGTATCTCATGTTTGGTATTTTGGTATAGAAGATGACAAGGATATTAAATTAGTAAGGTTTCAAGACACGATTGGATCGCTTTCTTTAGAGATGTATTTGTCCCCACACTTACTTGCTATAAAATTGATGACAATACCCTCTCAGAATACAATTAAACCAATGAATTTCTTATTTAACAATAATAAGAAATTTCTTGAACAAGTAAATTTTGGAAGCACACTTAGTTATTATGTCATGTTCTTGAAATAGTGGACTACAATATATATGCATACACGGCACCAGCATGTCACCAACATGAAAAGTTGTGACTCTCCAATATACACATTGCTTGAAAAGTCACGTACTTATACACGTATGCCGATATTACTGTTCACTTTCATATTGAGCGTTCACAATTGTTAAAAGAGTTGTGAATCTTTAGCAAACGATACAATGGTTCAAATATTTACCGTTTGTAAATATTGCCAACATTTGCTCCTTGTGAACCTTTGTCTATTGCCAAATAGTTGGTAATCGTTTAATGGCAATTCATTTAATTAATATTATTAATATTAATTAATAATTAAATATTAGATATTTAAATTTGAAAATATCCTTCAATACACCATTATTTACAAGATTTCTAATATTGTACAAGTATATGTATAAAGAATGTGTCACCGAGATTAAACATTCTTTTAGTGTAAATTTTTAAGATGCTAACGAAGTAATAGGTATCTAATTGATTAAACCTATACTCCATATCCTATTACTAAAAAATCACGCACATCACTCGTACCTTCCAAGTTCAAGAGTCTATAATTTTAACAATTGTATGGCATTGTGCTCATTCTGGTTTCATGAATATTTACGAGAATAAAATCTCTAAAATTTTCATTCGGAGTGTTACCACTAAGAGTTTTTAACTACCCTCCTAATTAATTTATATAGCACTAAATCATATACCTAGTGCTCCAATTGTTAAATAACTTGTAATTACCCATTAAACCTCGAAATTAGTGGTCTACGAGAATGAGGTTGGGTTCCCATCATTTAACAACAATAGGCTTTAATCTCATTTTACCAGTAGTTTCTTTAACTTTATCCCTTAATAAACCTTTAGTCAATGGGTCTCTTAAATTTCCTTAATATTTCACATAAGTATTGGGTCTACTAAACATCCCTTGATATGCTCGGGACATGGTTGATTCACTATCAAAGAAGATGGAAATGATTGTCGATTGCTATGGCCATGATGCGTGTGCATCTTGGGTTGTTTTTAGTCTCAATTCTCTCAATTATCATGATATTCTTTGTGGATTATTGTTATTAATTGATCAAATCAAACAAACTTGATGTTATTTGAGTTGTGTTTGTATTTTTAGATGATTCACTAAGAGTTTTAGGTGATTGAGGACCATTTGAGGGAGATTGAAGAAAGGAGGATGAAAAGAAGCTCAGTCATTGAAGAAATAATCCCAGTAGCACCCACGTCATACACCAGTTCTCCACGTCATACGTGAGAATTAGGCAGAAACAGAGCAAAAATGGACAGAGAGCCCACGCTATACGTGGGACTCTCACGTCATATGTGGGGAGCAAAGGCAAATCATCCAAACTTGGCAGTAACCCTACGTTATACGTGGGAAGAGTGGCGTCATACGTGGGAACCAAGCATCAAAATTCACAATTCAACAGAGAGCCCACGTTATACGTGAGCTCTCCCACGTCATACGTGAGTGGTTGGCGTCCAAGTAGCCATTTGGGGTAGGGACGTTGTACGTGGAGCCAGGACGTTCACTTCCAGTAATTCTTTCATTGCCAATCCAACCCAAGTCATTAGGCATCAATTTCACTCATTAATTAAGGGCATAATTGGAAGATTGAAGATAAGATTGATTGAAGATCAAGAGAAGAAAATAAAGCTTTGTAACTATAGAAGATAAGATTAGGATAAGATTATCATAAGACTAGGATAAGATTAGGATTAGATTAAGATAAGATTAGATTTTAATTTGAATTTAGATTAGAATTAGATTAAGATATGATTAGATTTTAATTTGAATTTAGATTAGGATATATATAAAGGGTGATTTACCACTATGGTAGAACACACTTCAGCATAGACGTTTTCCATTATTCTTAGATCTAGTTTTTATTATGCAAGGCTAAACTACTCCATTGTTAAGGGTGATGAGCTCTGTTCACCCAGTGATGCATGTGCATCTTAGGTTGTTTTTAGCTTCAATTTCTCTTTATTATTGTGATAATCTTGGTGAATTATTGTTATTAATTGATCAATCAAACAAACTTAATGTTCTTTGAGTTGTGTTTGTGTTTTTAGAGAATTCACTAAGTGTTTTAGGTAATTGAAGACCAATTCAGAGAGATTGAAGAAAGGAGAATGAAGAGGAGAAGAAATCAAGAAATTGGCTAAAGTGTCATTGCCCACGTATAACATGGAAACCCACGTCATACGTGGGAATTAGAAGCCAAAAGCACAAATG
>JASCZI010273381.1:0-14068 GCA_036250425.1 Stylosanthes scabra | reverse complement strand
TGGAACAATATCACTACTCTTCAGTCTTCATTGGCAGTGCCAATGTGACTGAATTGGCTTGACCGCTTAAGAATTTGAAGAAGGGCTATATGGGGGCTAGCATCAGGAAAAAGCCTGAAGTCAGGCATTGTTCTTCCTAATCCATGATTAGGATTTATTCTCTCCTCACACTGCTAACTTTAAGAATCTAAGGCTTAAGTGTATTGAACCTGTTATGTTACTATAATCTTCTGATAAACTTTCAGTGATACTGCTAGTTGTTCATTTCCCATTTCTATACTAGTAATTCTGGACTGAGGTAAAGTATAGGTAAGCATATCTTTCGATAACTGATTATCCAGAGTTACATTAATGGTGATCTTATTGTTTCCTATTCTAAGTCAAACTGCCCACTCGTGCAAGGGCTCAGGCGAATGCATATTCATAAGGTATAAAATAACAGACATTAAAAAATGTATTATAACTTTATAACTGGGTAAACCTTCACATATGCAACCAAGCAGAAATTAAAACCTTACCATTATGATAAGTGTGGCATTTCCTCAAACAGTTGGAAGGCATGTGAAAAATGAGATGCATTGATGGAATAAGAAATAAAGAAAGGAACAAAAAGAGTAAAAACAAACCATAGTGCAATCGGCAAAGGACCCAAAATCCTAAGGCTCCACCAACACTGTATATGCCAGCAGTGTGTCTCATCAACCTGGAGCAAGGTTTTGCATCAGACCTCATAAGCTCGCCATCGGAATACCCCAAGAAACGCCGCAGCGACATCTTGTCACTTTACCTGACACAATATATTGGCACCATATTAGAAGAAAGAATTATTAATGATTAGTATGGCATTTCCTCAAACAGTTGGAATGCACATAACAAATGGCAATTGCAAGTGCAAATGCAAATTCAGTTGATTTGAGAGTGAAATTCAAATGGAAAGCAAGAGGAAAAAGAAAAGATTGTATGCGCAGAAAATGATGAAGCTGATACCTGTTTGCTCCGTCCGTGCAGTGAAGTGCAGAGCTTTCCGATTGCTTCCTAATTACTGACTACGGAGACTTGGCTCTGCAGGTTTAGTGTGTTAGTGTGTGTGTGTGTGTTTTTTCTTCCAATACTAATATTGCGATTTGAATTCTTATATTTAATCAAACTTACCTGGGTTTGGTTTGGTCTGGGCTTAGTTTTTTTTTTTTTAATCTTCCCACCGTATTTTTTTTAATCTCCCACAGTATTTTTTAACTGAAAAAGTAGATGTAATTAATATTTTTCTAACCAACAAAAAATAAAATATTCGTAACCACTGTTTATAGAACGTCTGAAATAAAAGTCATAGAACATCCAAAACCTAAAGCAACCAACAATAAACCAACTTTGTATTTTTTAGAAACAGAACATTTAAAACCTAAAGAAATAGAACATTCAATTTAAGTTGTTCGATTAAATTTTTATTGGTTACTTAAATTGTTGTGTTCAATAAGAACTAATTTGTCACGGATGAAATTCCATTAAGGGTTTGTCATTGACCACCGGATAAACCGAAATTCAAGCTGATGACATTTTCTTAAGTGTAACAGTGCTGACCATGAACCTATTTTTGTTTTTTATTTTTTATCTTTTGGAATTGGGTTTACAATTTTTTTTGGTATTACAACGTTATTTATTATTGAGAAATAAACGATGCTCTGTAAATAAAAATACTCTTTTTGGGCATAGTTTAGTAATTTGGGTTATGCTTTATTTTTTAGGGCTTGAGCTCATATTTGAATTGTATCACAAATTCACAGTCCAATAAAAAAGAAATAGTTGTTAGTATGCCTTGTGGTTTGGGTCATACCACGATTCATGACCACCTCCACCAGGACATGAACGAAACTCCGGAAGGAAAGTTGTGCGGCGTGGCTGAGGCTTTGTCCCGACATATGTAGATGCCTCTTTGTATAGCTACACAGGGTTCCAACCACATCTATATTTGTTTTGTGAAGCACTCATCAAATAATTAACTAAGAAAGCTCCTTGTATTGAATAATGAAACACTCATCAAATACCAAAAAAAGAAAAATGAAACAGTCATAAAATAATTTTAATTAATAATTACAGCTTTATCGGTTTAAAATTTAACCGATTAAAATGTAATTCAATTGTATTCAATTATAATAAAATAATATATAGAGTTAGCACACAAAAATATAAAGATAAATTATACTTTTTATTTTTGAAATTTTTGAAAATTTACAAAGTTATGTTTAATATTTAATTTATTTCAATTTCATCAGTAATATTTAAAACATGTTTTAATTATGACTAATATTAGATAACTAATTTTTTTTTGTCATTATCAACTGTTTTTTTTAAATTACTTTATTTATTTTAAATTGTAAACTGCAAAATCATAACTCTTTGTTTATATTTATATTTATTTAAAAAAATCGGAAGAAGAAAATAAAGCTAAAGGGTTGTGTGTAGTGCTCAAAGCCAACGAGTGTATGAGTACTCCATCTAAGCATAATTACGAGAATGCCAGGCAAGTGGCAAAGTTCTCCGGTTTCCACTAAAGTAATATTATTTATTGCACGAGCACGTGTGTAGCGCGTGGGTTCGACCTTTTGCAGTTTTCAATATTCTACCCGAAATTCAGAATAACATATAATAATGATTCCAGTATTCTACTGTGCCACCAAGCACGGAGCTTTCGCCATAGCAGATATTTTAATTTCACAGCAATAAATAAAATAAAAAATATCTTATAACATTTAATTTATTTTATTCAATACATTACACTAGAGTTTGATTGGTTACAAATAAAGCAAGTCACCTGTTTGGTGAAGCTGCCACACTTAATAAAAGACACTTCCAGTTCCCTAGTTTTTTGGGGTTCCTCTGTACTGTTACACACTACTCATTACATCTTCAACTAAACCTTCTCTAGCTTCTTCAATCTAACAAGGTAAACGTTTCGTTTCTTGACTCTTTAATCTTGTTCTTGCTTTGCTTATTGCTGTGGTTGCTTCTAATTTTTTGATTGACTTTTTTCCTGTTCTTTCTTTGCTCCAGATTTGATTTTCTTTTATTTTTAGTATTTTTTTTTACTTTTTCTTTTCCATGTTAATGATCGGATGAAGATGATGATATTTCCAAGTTTTCAACCCACCTGATTTCTGTTTTTTTTTTTTCAGATTTCCACTGGGTTTGACCTGTCTCTTGTTACTAGTTTAGCTCAAGTTAAACATGTTTCGTGCTTCTTTCTCTCTCTATGATCTTTTCGAATATTCCCCGGATATGATTATCAAGTTTTATTATTATATATTTTCTCTTTTTCTCTCTCTCTCTCCGGCTCCCAGTTTTTTTTTTTTTTTTAATGTAATTTTTTCCCCACTGGTTATATTTATAGGTGAAATGATTGTGAAAATAACTCAGATGCAATAAATATATAAATTATGAGGAAAAAAAAAAGAGAAAAATGATGATGATATTGATAAGGCAAATAAAGCTGTAGGAATTTTTTTTTTTTTTTTTTTTTTGAAGATCTCATTAATCAGAAGTGATTTGGAGCATTCTAAATAAATAACAACTTTTTCCTTTAGCAAAAGCCCTTACTAGAAAGATTCTATAATTAATAATATTCAGTTAACAATAAAAATAAAAGTATGTAATAATTCCGAAGGCAAGGTAAGTTTGTGGTTTAATCTTAACAAGAGTATGATATAGGAGTAGTTAGTACCTGTTTCATTGAATATCTGATGAGTAAGAACAGTTTGTGACAATGATATTCGGTTCATCCCTATAAATATTGATTAATCTTTGATTATCACATTATGAAAGATGACTACAAGGGTCTTAATATCTTAGTTATTCTATGATCACATTTTTTAATTCAGTTTACCCGGTGTGACAGACTTCCCCATGGGGAACAAGTACTTGTTGCTGGCTCTCTGCTTCTGGGCTTTAACATGCTCTCTTCTTCCTTCGTTCTCATGTGGACTCATGAGAATCGGTTTGAAGAAGAGAACTCTGGATCTTGAAGCCATCAGAGCTGCTAGAATGGCAAGAGAGAAGCTAAGATCGAACAGGCCAATGTTGGGTGTGAATGATCATTCTGGTGATAAGCTTGGCATCCATGATGATATAGTGCCTTTGAAGAATTATTTGGATGCACAGTATTATGGAGAGATTGGAATCGGAACTCCGCCGCAGACATTCAATGTCATATTTGATACTGGCAGTTCTAACCTCTGGATTCCTTCATCCAAGTGCTACTTTTCTGTGAGTTCAACCTCAACTCCTTTCTCTTAATTCAACCGAGCCGTGTTATATTGGTGTGTTGTATTGACTAATTTCCTGTTGCAGCTTGCCTGCTATACCCATCATTGGTACAAGTCATCAAAATCCAAAACATATGAAAAGAATGGTAATGCTAGCTTCTCGTTAATTGCATTCATATAGTGACACATTGGTGTTTAATGTTGTATATATGCGGCTTAATATGAATTCGCCTTTTTGCTTGTTGCTCAGGAACATCATGTAAAATAGTGTATGGTTCTGGATCTATATCTGGCTTTTTCAGTAGTGATAGTGTTACAGTTGGTGATGTTGTGGTCAAGAATCAAGTGAGTGCTTTTATCCTTTGTGAGCTTCACGGACCAGGGTCATGATAGACTATATGGTTTTGTCAGTTGTCACAATACTTGGAGTCTTGACTATTGTCTTTACTGTTTTAACTGTAGGATTTCATCGAGGCTACCAGAGAAGGAAGTCTTTCCTTTGTGATAGCGAAGTTTGATGGAATACTTGGTCTCGGATTTCAGGAGATCTCGGTTGAAAATGCCCTGCCAGTATGGTATGTTCTAGCAAGTCCTATGTTGTGTCATTTACACCTGATTCCCGAGTTAATGAGTTAATATGAAGCTATCCTTCAATTGACTGACCTGTTATAAAATGGCAGGGATAATATGGTGCTACAAAATCTTGTGAATGAGCCGATTTTCTCATTTTGGCTCAATGGGGATCCTAACGCGAAAAGTGGTGGTGAACTGGTTTTCGGAGGTGTTGATAAGAAGCACTTTGTAGGAAACCATACCTATGTTCCAGTTACCCAAAAAGGTTACTGGCAGGTTAGCAAAAAACCAAATTCTAGTTTGATCAAGAATTATTCTTTTTAATACCCTTAGTTTACACAGAAAATTGTTAACATGAATTTTTTTGTTTTATTTCGTTTTTCAGATTGAAATGGGAGATTTTTACATTGGTGGTGTGTCAACAGGTGACTTTTTGTTCTTTGGCATAAAAGACTCTTTGATGATTACTAAGAAATATAGGAATTAGGAACTATTGAGTGATTAACAGGATTTGGAACATATTAAGGACAGAAGTTGAAGCCTTTATTCTCCTCATGCCATACTAATATTTATTTTTTAATTGCTCTAAGCTTTGATTATGAAGCAGATCTAATTGTGAAATATATCAATGTTCATTAGGTGTTTGTGAGGGTGGCTGTGCTGCTATTGTGGATTCTGGAACGTCTTTGCTTGCGGGTCCAACTGTATGTGCTTGCAACGATTTCGAAAATTTCTCATTAGTAACTTTTCATCTGTACTTCTTATTGACTGATAATTTATTTCAGACTGTGGTGACTGAAATCAACCATGCTATTGGAGCTGAAGGAGTTCTGAGTGTAGAATGCAAGGAAGTTATTTCTCAATATGGAGAGTTGATATGGGATCTCTTGGTCTCGGGGGTAAACTCTTCTTACCCGTCCGTTTAAGTCATTTTCCCCCCTTGATTCACTGTCACTGTTTGCTACACTTTTGAATTTTTACTCCTTGGACCTAAATTAGTTTGATCTTCATCTGCAGGTTCGAGCTGATGATGTGTGTTCACAAGTTGGTTTATGTACAATGAGGGATCAATCTAAAAGGTTAGCAAGTTCAGTTCTTTTTACTTTTCTCTTTTCTGCATAGGCCTTTTAATAAATCAATGTTCTAAATTCAGTTCTATCTAGCTATATTATCATAATATCAAATATTCAATAAGGATGAATTTTAAGTACATGTTGAGGAACCATTGTTATTTGTTACCTATCAAAGTATCAATACATCAGTGCTTGATACCCTTCATTGGCGGCAGCTACTAGTTTTATTAATTTTTCGCTGATTTGCGCGTTAGAGTTGAGCTATTTTTCATGAAATGGACTCCTAACTCCTAAGTCTACTTTGTACTTCCATACCGTGCAGCGCTGGGATTGAGATGGTGACTGAAAAGGAACAGAAAGATTTGTCAGCTAAAGATACTGCTTTGTGCACTTCCTGTCAGATGCTTGTGATTTGGATCCAGAATCAGTTGAGACAAGAGTCAACCAAGGAAAGAGTTTTCAACTATGTAAATCAGGTATAAGCCCTTCAAATCATCATCGATCCTCTCTGGAAAGCTTAATTAGTTGGATTAGATTTGTATCATCATTTTATTTGATCATTGGCAGTTGTGTGAGAGCTTGCCGAGTCCAAATGGCGAGTCCGTAGTAGACTGTGAAAGCATTTATGTATTGCCAAACATCACTTTTACAATCGGAGATAAACATTTCACCCTGTCGCCGGATCAGGTTAGTTTGAATTCCAGATAAATTAAATAAAAAATTTACCTTGATAGAGATGTTAACTCAGGCAAATGAGGTGAATTTATCAGTGGGAAGTCTCTACTTAACAAAATTGTGAAACGGTAATGTTAAGAACACAATAATTCACAAGTTAGGCAAGGTGTACACTAAAATCAGCTACCAAAATCAGCCATCATGTATAATACACGTTTAAATACAAAATACATGTATAGTTTAACTCTTTTTTAGCGTGTATTTTGTAATTCAATATGTATTATACATTGGTGGCTGATTTTAGTAGCTGATTTTGGTGTGCAAATAAAATTATTGATAATTCACAGTACCTTATTTATCATAACATCCATAATTACGCACTTATTACATCTAATATTACCCCATTATTCCAGCAATAATTAAGAAATGCAAAATAAGGTAGCCTTGGGCTGATTTTGTATTGTCTCCTAAACATTTTTGTTTGTGAATTTTATGGCATTCAAATAGTTTTAACTTCCATAACAACTTCTGTGAACATATAAAAAATTGGAGAAAATATTAAACTACACATTATATAGTATTATCTATATATGTAATCTTTGTCTAATTTCCGAAATTATTTTGTTTGGAAAATGTTGTGCTCTTGCAGTATATTCTGAAAACTGGAGAAGGCATTGCTGAAGTATGTCTTAGTGGGTTTATCGCATTCGACATCCCTCCACCACGCGGTCCTCTCTGGTATGCTCTCGCAAATTATGTAGTAATCCTGCATGATACGATAACATGTTCTAACTAAGCTATGTTCTAATACTGTCGTCGCCTTTTTTGCAGGATTCTGGGCGACATCTTCATGAGGGTATATCACACGGTCTTCGACTCGGGGAATCTGCGAGTTGGTTTCGCCAAAGCTGCGTAACAAGCTAGACAGACTCACATGTGTAATTTCCAATGAGCACGTTGGTGTGCTGTAAATAAAGAATGTTGTAAGAGTATTAGGACTCAGCTTCAGTTCACTATCGTATGGGTTACGTTGATGCATGCTTTTTACACGAACAGACTCATTTTCATTTCATTTCATTTCATACCGTTTTAGACACTCTAGATTAATGTGGATGTGTGCGTCTGTGGCTGTATGTATACCCTATCATGTAGATGGCTAAGGGTGGCTTAGAATTTATAACTTTTGTTATATCTAAGATTCTCTTGCGAATAAATGATGTTCATGTAGTTATACTTTTATTTTATTTTTCTCATGCAAAGTATAATTCACATTCCAGATGCCTTTAAAATAGAAATAATGAAACAAGGAGAAATTGAATGATATTTTCTATAACAAGTACAGGAAGCAAATATAATCATTTTCAGTTTTGGGATTGAAAAAAAAAAGAGAAGAGAGATTTTGAGTCTATTGATTTATGAATTACGAAGCGCCGACACTTAATTTATAAACATATGCCGCATGTAATTAACTTCGTGCACATGTAAAAAAATAATAATAAAACCTTGGAACTGACGCTTTTTGTACTTAAATTCAAGACACATGTATGGAAGATAAAATCATTAAGTGATACAATTTTTGTGTGCATTAGACTATTTATCATACACCTAAGTCGAATGATTAATCCTTATAGTATTGCAGAGACAAGGTGAATCATTCTTTGCTTTTTATTCTGCAAGAAGAATCGAACCCGAGAGATGATTGAAAAACATTAGACTCTCATTATCTATGTCAACTTACGTTGTATACATAACTACACTTGTGCATGAAAAAAAAAGTTAAAAAAAAACGAGCATTGGATTCGGAATTGAGTTGGCTTGTAACTTGTGTGAAAACACTTTTTAATGTATACAGGCTAACCAAAAAAAAAAAGTATACAACCTAATCAAACCCATTAAGTCTTCTAAAATAATTAATAACAAAAAAATGTTGAAGATTCTATGTGATCCAGAGAGAAGGGATTAAATCTAGATCATTCATTTTTCTGGCCAAAAAGGCAAAATAAAAATGCTAGCTATAATAAACAATTTGCAGGAGATAAAATGGGTTTTGTTTCATAACGCATCTATATTCAGTCCACCACAACCATGATGGAATTCTACTAATTTCAATGAAGTTACAAATACCAATTCAAAAAAATTACACTTGCCTCTCACAAGGACTTTCAACCTAAGCTAATCTAGCTTAGAAATCAACATGAGTGTTATCCCAACTCATAAGGAAAACCTCTCAGGCTCATGACACAAAATGTAAACTATTATAAACTTAGAATCAATTTCCAAGACTTCTTCTCAAATCTATCACTCTTGTCGTTTCTCTCGATAGCTTTTGCTAATTTCTCACTTAATGCATTTTCTCACCATGAAAACAAGAATGATGAACTAAAAAAGCATAATATTCAATAAAACTCTTTAAATAGAAGACTATTGCTGAAATTGCAATATTAATAACTCAATTGATGTGTTTTTTTCTCCTTGCTTCTTCTCTTAGCTGAATGTCCCTTTTATATAAGTTTATTGCCTCCAAAAGAACAAAGATTGCAATACCAAATATTGAGCAAATTTTCCAGCTAAAGCTTGCTGATTTAGCAGCAAGATAGTGGGTTGCATTGCTCTGCATTTTTGCAAAATGCACACTGCAACATTGGGGCAGCAGAGATATATTGTACAACCTTGCACACTGTTATGTTCGTGTGTTTCCTTTTGCTTGTCCTTATTGTACCATCTTAAATCACAACCCTTCATTTGAATAAAAAACTAGGTTTTCCTTCTTCTTTTGAGTTCATGATGCACATTTTTGTTCATTTGTCAGCAATCTTACTCTACTCTCGTTCAAGTAAATGAGCTACAATAATATAGATATGGACGTATACAAATAACACATACATCAAACAACTTTAAACTTTAAACCCAACCAAATTAATGTTTTGTTATCATACAATAATATTATTCCCTAAACTCAACAAATGTCTAATGAAATAATTATCACCAAAAAGCTGATTAAAAAAAAATTATCACAAAAAACTCTACTCCACTCTCTCTCCCTTACTCCCTCCCTCTCCATTTCCATCTATCCCCATTTTCTCTCTCCCTATTTCTTTTCGTGGCTCTCTCGTCGATTCTCTTTTTTCCTGTCCTTTTCCTTCGCTCTCTTTCTCTGCATTTTTCTCCTTTTCTCGATACCTCTCTCCCTTAATCCCTCTCCCTATCACTCTTCATCGCTTTCTCTCGCTCATTCTCTCTTTCCCTATCCCTCTCCCTTGCTCTCTTTATCTCCATCTCCCCCTTTCTCTTTCTCTCTTCCCTATATATCTCTCTATCTAACCCTCACTCTTTTCTTTTGTTTTTCCTATTCTTTGTTTTTTTAGTATCCTCCATCTCTTTCCCCTTTTCTCTCTTCCTATCTTTTCTCTTTATGTCTTTCCCTCTTCATCTCTTTCCATCCATCCTCTTTATTTCTCTTTGTGCCTTCCTTTATGCAAAAAAAAAAAATTATTTTACAATTATATTGATAACCGCATTTTATATTTAAAAGTTAAAATTTTAAATATATTTAATTAAAAAAGCACATAAATTTTATTTAAAATTCCTCAACAGTCAACCCACTGTATAAAGATAAATTTTAATTAAAAATTATAATATTTTCTAATTATTTCAACAATTATATTTTATATTTAAAATTTAAAACTTGAAATATCGTTAATTATTACAATTAAGAATAATTAAAAAATAAAAATTTTAATGACAATACATAAGCATTTAGAACCCTAAAATCAACCTCTAGCTGCCACTCCAGCAATTAAGAGAATTGTATCAACGTTAAAATTTTAAATAGAATAATTAAAAAAATAAAAAACATATAAATTTTTATTTAAAATCCTTCAACAACTAACTCACTTTATAAGGCTAAAATTTATAATTTAATTAAAATTTTAACATTTTCCAATTATTTCAATTGTCATATCTTATATTTGAAATTTAAAAATTTAAACAGAGTCAAATATCACCATTAAAAATAATTTAAAAAGAAATTTAATGACGACACCTAAACATTTAACCTCCTATGATCATTCTCTAGCCACCACGTCAACAATTGAGCTTCTCAATTTATACTATTAAGATTAACATTAAGATTAAGATAAAATATATAAAAATTCATTATGTTTACAATTTTAAATTCAATTTAAAATTACTTTAACTACAATTATCGAACTCTTTAAAATAATAATCATAAAAAATAAAAATTGTTATTATTGCTGACCGAAATATAATCTTATAATATCAACTCAAACTTGCAATATTCAAATTAGAACTGTATTCATTAACCATAGGTTCAAAATCACAATTCAAAATAATTAAAAAACAAAAACCTGCCAAAATGCAATATTATTTGAAGCAATTGAAAATTTTAAATTCAAATTAAAATTATTCTAGTGAAGTATCACAATTAAAAATAATTAAAAAATAAAAATTCAAATGAGCACTTCTAATTGAATTTTAAATTCAAATTAAAATTATTTTAATTACGATTAACAAACACTTTAAAATAATAATCATAAAATATAAAAAATTCAGATAGAAAGTTAATTCCGCCCATTAAAATAATTAAAAAACAAATTTTCTAATAACAGACACCTAAGCATTTAGGCTCCTAAATTCACTCTCTAACCGCCACGTTAGCAATTGTGCTTCCTAATTATATACTATTAAGATTAAGATAAGATAAGATTAAGATTAAGATTAAGATTAGTAAAATAACAACTTAGTAGTCTAAAATAAAAATTTACTACACTTACTGCTAATGTTTGTGCTTCTTCATTTACATAATTTTCATCCTTTTTTTTTTTTTTTTTTTATCAGAATTGATAAAATAACTCCACTTCGACATACATGTCTTACTAAAATAAAACAGTACAAATTATCAATATAGCAATATAGAATACACAATACTGTACAAGTATATTAAGAAAACAATTATTATATTTATAAAAAATAACCATTATTATTTTGGCATAATATTAGTAACAACCAAACAAACATACAAAGTCACTATTGACAACCCAAAACTAGAACTGATATCTATCTCAAAAATGCATGGAAAGTTATTATGAAAGATAAATATAAAATTGACCTACCTTTGACATTTACTAATGTGTCATTAATATGTTTTTTTGGCAGATGTACAGTTTGGGAGTACTCATTATCACTTTGGTTAAATGCATTCAATAATGAATATTCATTCCCATGCTGGTTGAGATTTATATAGTCTAAACCATCATCTGAACTAGAGCTAATGACATCATTTTGTTGTCGTAGTCCTTCAAGAATCAATTGTCCAGAAACATTTATGTTTCATTTTTCTTGAAAAAAATAATTAAAAAATATTAATTTGTATTAAAAAAATAAAGCACAAATGAATAAATGGATATTCATAGAATAAATGGAGTACATAAAAAAAATAAAAAAAGGAGAAGATAAAACTTTTAATCCGTGGCAATAAAGTTTTGAAACTTACTCGAGAACACAAAAAAAAAAAAGATCTCTATTGATTTTAATAAAGATTTGTTGATTCAGAAATAATTTAGGATAGTTATTTGCATTGTGGTGGAGTGGGTTTAGAGTGCTGAATAAAAGTGATTTAAACTAGGCGCCAAAATTTGGAAGTCTAATTTAACGCAAACTCAAAAATTTGGGACTTTAATTTAACGCTAAACTCTATTTTTCAAATTTTTTCATTGCTTGTTACGATACACCTAGAAAATATTAACTTAATGTTTTACAGCTTTAAAAATTGTATAATTAAAAAGAATCACCACATAAATTATATGTATTCACATTATATTTATTTATTTAATTTAAAATATGATCACATTATATACGTTTAAAATATCTTTATATATTTGTTAAAGAGACTAAATCACTCTTTTTTATTATTCTTAAAAAATGTCTTTTATAATAAAAAATAAAATAAAAAACCTTCGAATAATAATTTATAAGAGAAAATAAGAAAATTACAATTAAAAAAAATTTATTTTGTATAAAATAATCCTAAAAAAGAAAAAAAATTGCAAATTGCAAATCGTCAACTCCTCTGTATCGCAATATTAATTCCTTCGGAGTTGCAGGTTATCACATTTACGAGTGAGTGGTTCAATCCTACATAGATAAATTTAAAGATGTTTGATATTAAGAACCTATCATGAATTCAAGTATTCAACAATGATTATTGGAATATAATCTTCTCTTTCAATAATGTATAAAAGGACTACACTTTGAAAAGAAAAGGAGGGAAATACAAATAAACATATGTGGCCATTTGATGCAAAGTCTCTGAATTTGCAATGGCGAGCATCACCTCCGTGCACTACAAAAAATCCGTCGGTTTCCGTCGGATTTACCGTCGGACTACCGTCGGATTATCAACGAAAATTCGATGACTGGGTACTTTTCGTCGGTTTTTTTGTCGGATAACGTTTCGACGGTAATTTGCTCGACGCAAATATATTTTCGTCGGATTCGTGTTGTCCGACGCAAAATTCCGTCGGATAAATCCGACGGAAATCGTTTAAAAAGTCAACGACTTGATCTCCCCATGTTCCGTCGGATGTGTTATCCGACGCAAACACGTCCGACGATAAATCCGACGGAAATTACCGAAGGCTAAATCCGACGGTAATGCCGACGGTAATATGAGCAGTGAAGTAATGGTAAGACCGACGGTAAATCCGACGGTAACGTCGTAAGTGGACGATGGCTAACCCGACGGTAAATCCGACGGAAAAGAAAATAGAAACTTTAAAAACCCATCTTAAATATACACATACCCTTCCGAATTGATACACCTAATTCAGACAATTCAAATAACTAATAGCATAAATCACATCAGAAGCAAATTCAATTGCAGAATTAAATCAAATGTCAAAGAATAAATCAGAATACAAATAAAAAATGTAAAACAAACATAGTCGTCGTAAATCATAGTAATGAAAAAACAAGAAACATGCAAAATTGTCGTGCTTCTCATCGAAATGCTTCCAAGCCTCACCGTGGGATGGGTGAGTCATTATACCATCGTCTCTCCTATTATTAAAGTGCCACGTCATATGCGGAGCTGAACTCATGGATGCATATAATCTCTTAAGTCTTGGAATGAGGGGGAGGTAGTGCATTCTCTTAAATGGAACTCTCTTCGAAGACCTCTGTTTTCCTACCCGAGCCTTTTCTGGTCGAAACCTAGGATCCCCACAGAATTTACAACTGGTTAGTTCATTGTCGTCCTTAAAGTACAACATACACCCCTTATGGCAGCAATCAATCTTAATTGAACTCAGCCCTAATTTTGAAACCAACTTCTTTGCATCATAGTGACTACGTGGGTGCTTCGTCTATCCAGGTATCAACTCGCTACAATACGTCGCAAACTTATCAAAAGCATCCTGGGTTAGGTTAGACTCGGCCTTTATACTCATCATCCGAACGCATGCAGACAACTTC
>JASCZI010273378.1:0-10820 GCA_036250425.1 Stylosanthes scabra | reverse complement strand
GTGCTACTCATCATATGACTGCAGATGAGCAGAATTTGATGCAGAAAGAGACTTATGGAGGATCAGATCAAGTGATAGTGGGTGATGGCTCAGGTTTGCAAATTCATCTTGTTGGAAATTCTAGTTTTAAATCTGATTTGAGTAATAGGAAGTTCTTGATGAAGAAATTATTACATGTGCCAAACATAACTAAGAATCTATTGAGTGTGTATAAATTCTGCTGTGATAATGATGTGTTTTTTGAGTTCTATGCTGATAGATGTTGTGTCAAATCTCAGGGAACTAAAGAGATTGTCATTCAAGGAAAGGTGGATAACGGAATGTACAAGTTTGTTGATTTTGCTCCTTCAATAAACTCAGCTGCTCTTATATCTAGCGTGTCTAGCAATGATGTCTTTATGTTGTGGCACAATAAGTTAGGACATGCTGCAAATAATGTTGTTTCTAGTGTTCTAAAGTCTTGTAATATTGCCTTTGATGCAAATAAGTCTGTGTGTGCTGGCTGTTGTATGGGAAAGTCTCACCAACTTTCCTTTCCACACTCTACGACAGTGTATTCTGCTCCTCTCCAGCTGATATACTCTGATATATGGGGTCTTGCACCTACTTCAGACACTAGTGAAAATTTTTACTATGTGAATTTCATTGATGCTTATTCAAAATATACTTGGCTGTATCTTATTAGAGCTAGATCCCAACTCAAATCAATTTTTAAATCCTTCCAACAAATGATCGGATTGCAATTAAACACCAAAATTAAAATGTTGCAAACTGACAATGCTGCTGAATATGTGAGTTTGGCTAAGGAATTGCAGGGTCAAGGAATTGTGCATCGGTTCTCATGTCCACACGTTCATCAACAAAATGGCAATGCTGAAAGAAAACATAGGCATGTAGTGGAGAAAGGGTTGGCTATGCTAGTTGGAACAGGCCTAACTACAAGGTATTGGGGGGGAAGCATTCGCTGCAGCTGCTACCCTCATTAATCTGCTGCCTACTGCAACTCTAGGAAATATATCACCTTCTGAGAAGCTGTTTGGCAAGAAGCCTGACTACAACTTTCTAAGAGCCTTTGAATGTCTTTGTTTTCCACATCTAAGACCTTACAACAGGCACAAGTTGGAGTTTAGATCTGCCTCTTGTGTGTTTCTTGGTTATAGTCCTTTTCACAAAGGCTACAAGTGTCTTACTCAAGAAGGCAAAACAGTAATTACAAGGAATGTGGTGTTTGATGAGTTTAAGTTCCCTTTTAAAGATGGTTTCTTTCTTTCTACTTCTACCAAAGTTACTGACTCTTCTCCCTGTGTTATGCCAGTAATTCCAATTCTGCCCAGATCAGTTGTGCCAAGAGTAGAAGCAATTGTTGATAATGTTTTGTCATCTACAGATTCTTCATCAGCAGAGAGCTCAGCACCTACAATAGCATCTGATGCTGCAATTCCAATTCCGATTAGTGATTTTGAGATAGTTCTTCCTTATGAACCTGAGCAGCAGCATGTTCCTCAACAATCTACAAACATTCATCCAATGGTCACTAGAAGTAAAACAAGTGCCTTGTCACAGCCAAGATGTTTTCAAGCAGCAATTGAACCTCGAAGTGTTAGAGATGCACTTGCACATCCAGAGTAGAAAAAGGCTATGGATGCTGAGTATACAGCCCTCATGAAGAATCAGACTTGGAAGCTTGTGGAGTTACCTAAAGGAAGAGAGGCCATTGAAAGCAAATGGGTGTTTAGAGTTAATTACAACTCGGATGGCACTTTGCAGAAGTATAAGGCCAGGCTGGTGCACAAGGCTTTTCTCAACGACCTGGCTTTGACTATATTGAGACCTTCGGCCCTATTGTGAAGCCAACATTGATCAGAATTGTGCTTACCTTGGCATTAACAAAGGGCTGGTGCATTAGACATCTAGATGTCAATAATGCCTTTTTACATGGGGACTTGAGTGAAGATGTGTATATGAGACAGTCAAAGGGATATGAGCAAGGTAATCAACTGCTAGTGTGCAAACTTACTAAAGCATTGTATGGTCTCAAACAAGCTCCTAGAGCTTGGTATCACAAGTTGTCAATTGCATTGCAGCACTTGGATTTTGTGTTTACAAAATCTGATGTATCTGTCTTTATAAGAGTTACATCATCCTCTATAACATATGTGCTTGTTTATGTTGATGATATCATTATCACTGGTAGTTCTAACAGTGAAATTGATAGTGTTATTCAGAAGTTGAATCACAGTTTTGCTCTCAAAGACATGGGCACATTGCACTATTTTCTTGGTATACAGGTTACTCAATTGAATGATGATGGATTGCTACTCTCTCAAGACAAGTATGCCAAGGATTTACTGCCCAAAGCAGGCATGACTGGTTGCAAACCGTGTCATACACCACTTCCCTTTTCAGTTAAGTTCTCTACATTTGGAGGTCCCAGATTTGAAGATCCAAAGCTGTATAGATCTGTAGTGGGGAGTCTACAGTACCTACCTATCACTAGACCAGAACTTGCCTATGATGTAAGTAAAGTCTCTCAATTTATGCAAAATTCCTTGCTTGATCACTGGAACTTAGTGAAGAGAATGCTTAGATATGTAAGTGGTACTATTTCTTTTGGTCTTAAGTTACATAGATCTGCTAGTATGGATGTGCATGCATACAGTGATTCTGATTGAGGTGGTGACCCAGATGATAGAAAGTCCACAGGGGTTTTTGTGTCTTTTTGGGAGATAATTTGATCTCATGGAGCTCTAAAAAGCAGACTGTGATAGCTAGATCCAGTGCTAAAGCCGAGTACAAGGCTATGGCAGATTTGGTAGCTGAGTTGGTTTGGATTAGAAATTTGATGGGTGAATTGAAACTTGAGTTATGTTCAGCTCCTCAGATTTACTGTGATAACAGCAGTGCAGTTTTACTAGCAGCTAATCCCATTCTTCACTCCAAGTCTAGGCACTTTGAGATTGATCTACATTTTGTGAGAGATTATGTTACTAAAGGTATGGTTAAAGTAGCTCATGTCCCTGGAACTGTTCAGGTTGCTGACATTTTTACCAAGGCATTACCAAGCACAAGCTTTCTGGATTTTCGAAGTAGTCTTCAAGTAACATCAGTTTCTAGTGACTTGAAGAAGAGTGGAGTATGTGCTGATGAAGAGATATTGGAGGATAATTTTCCTGAAGACAGCAGGGGTATTGCTCACAGCTTGAGTGTAGAAGTTAGCAGCAGCAAACATGATTGTGGTTTCACATCAGAAATTAGAAAAGCAGGAAGTATGATAGAGTTATGAAGTTATAAATATTTTAGTGATTGAGTTACTGCTTATTACATGACTAGTTACTGATTGTTAATTGTAGTTAAGCTAGTGTTAGAACACAACTATAAATACAGCTGTTGTAACTAATTTTAGTTGAGTTGCACAATTATTAATAACATAAATTAGTTATATTTTCTCTCTAACAAACTCTTTCTCTCTCTCACTTTTCCTTTCTATCTTCTTCTTTCTTTGCTTCATTCTTTACCTCTCTGCCATAGCCTGATACCTTTCATCATACTTGTAATTTATAGTATTCTGTAAAGAATCAAAACTCAAAAGTAAAATTTAACTTAATTTTGCTTTTAAATTTGGCATGATCCTAATGGATTATTGGCTTCTAATCTAATCTTGTGGGGCAACATATGGCACCAAAAGAGGTTCTCTATTGAACCAGTTGTTATTAGCTCTAGGCTTAATTATTTTGGAGACTAGAGGTAACAAAGTTAAACCTATATATATTTAATTAGTGAGAAAGTCTTTGGAGTCAACATTAGAGAGATAATAGGAAGCCAATATTATTTTTTTTTCTTTTTTCTCTTTTCTTTTACTACCCACTATTTCCCTAATTACATTTATTGGCTCCCTCTTGGTCCCTTAACATTGGTTCCCAATAGGGTAATGCTATTTGAACAAGTGGTTTTGGCCAACCAAATTTAACCAAGTGATTTTTTTCTATGCTAAATAGAATATTATTTTGGTGTCAAATAGTATAAAAAATTACACCTAAATAAAGTTTTATTTGACATCGAAATAGTCTGCTATTTTGCATAAAAATAAATCACTTGATTACACTTGATTGACCAAAACCACTTATTCACATAAAATTATTGTATTAAACGAATTACTTGTTTTTAAATACTTCAAGAATCTTCGGTCTATTATTTAGGAAAAAGATACAAACATTCTCTAATTTCTTTCATATTACTATCAAGAATTCAAAAAAATTCAAAGTTATAACAATATAAATAAATACAATAAAAAAATACAACTGGAATAATTACACTAATATACTTAATAATCAGACATCTCGTATTCTTTATTTTTTACCCATCTTCTAACCGGATCACTTGTAATAAATGTATGTTAGCTAAAAATAGATTAGCTGAGGACCATATAAATGTAAAGATAGATATAAGCTTATTATTATTCTAAGATTTTACCTTAGTACGTGACATCAAACCTACTGTCCTTGACTCCTTGTTTCTTTGCTTAATCTATTATAAATTCTAAAAGATTTTTTTAACCATAATGAAGTAGAATACACAGAATTTCCCTAGCTAAATTAAAAAATTGTTCCAAATATAAAAAAAACAAAACCATATTATATATATGTGGTTGGATAAGATTGGTTGGATGCCTTGAAATGCGTGCACGCAAAAGGGAGCAATCACAATTTTGTCAAATTGTTCATGTAGCCAAATTAAGGCATCGTTTTCTAAAATCACCTGTATGTGATAACTCCTTTTAAATTCTTGCTTGGTTGGTCCTTCCATAAAGATCAAGCAAAGCAATTCTTCATTTTTATTATCTCCAAATAAAACAGCCTTGTGTCTTTATTTCATAATTCAGCCATGACGTTGATCTTTGTATTGTATTTTTACCTACTAAACTCTGAATTCTAATGTATCACGTGAATTGATTATTTCATACTAATTTGGGAACCAAATATAGTTTCTCTGGCTTTGTTTGTTTGAGCACATACACTATTAATAAGGCACCATGCGCAGCTCCCATGTGATAGTGTTCTGATAAAAATTGAGAAATTAATAACTAGGGTTAGAGATAGATGACAACACCATCCAAATTTACGTGTATTTGTCCTGTCCCAATTTAATTGGAGTGGATAATTACTCACTTTAATGTGGGAAGGATTATATTCATCACGAGTTTTGTTATGAGACAGGATAAGATTAAGGGTTTGTCGCTAGTCAATATGTTATTGATTTGCTGCATTCATAAGATAAGATTTAAATCATCAATACTTATTTAAATAGACTAATAAATTAATTATTTGAAGAATCTAAATTAATTATGTAAGAATATATATTATATATAGGCCTAATATCTAAAAGGATAAAAAACTCAATCATAAATATTATTTTTTAAAATATTAAAAATATAAAAAATATAAAAATTTCTCTAAGTAAAATTAGACTTATAATTAGATTTAAGTTAGTTCTCCCCTTATTTTTCTATGATATAAATAAATATAGGTAAATGATGATAGTTACCAATCCCATTTTTTTATATATATAATAGCACTCTTCACATGAATTCTTTGCAAAGTATCGTATATGAATTTGTAGAGAGAAAAAAATTCGTTAGTTTTTTAATATTTAGAATAATATAAAATAAATAAATTTGAATTAAAAATAATGTTATTGATGGACAAGTGGTGGATAATGGTGCAAATCAATAGGTACAGAGGAGACAAAAAAAAATAAAAGGGAAACCCTAATCCTAAATATGGAACCGGCCACCACAAGGTATAAATCACAATCTCATGCAGATGCAATTTTCTTTTTATTTGATTGTCAAGTTACACATTTTGGGTTTGTGTAACTTTTTATTGGTGCTTTTTTGCCCGTAATAATATCCCGCTACTTATATAATATTTTTTTTTCTTTTTCTCTTCTATTTATTTTGGGTTTGTGTAAATTTTTATTGGGGCTTTTTTTTGTTTATGTTAAATTCTTTCTTTTAAAATTCAACGAACTCAAGATCTTTTTGTTATAATTTCAAATACTATGTTAAAATTTAAGTTGATAGGGACATATAATATAAATGATTATATTTTTAATACTAAATACGAGTATTGAAGTATTCAGTATGCTTATTTGATTATAAAATATTCAAATAAAAGATAAGTTTTTTTTTAAAAGAAAGAAATTAATATATTAAGTACATTAAGAAAATTTTAATTTTCTTTCATAGATGTAATCAAAACCCTCGTAACTAATACTTTTCTTATTTCTTGCGTGTTTAAATGTAATTTCAAATAGATAGAATAATGCCAATGCTTTAATTGATAGAATTCACTTTTTTCTTCCTTCCCTTTTTCCCCGTAATGATGAAGTTAACTTTACTGAATACACTATTTTAAATTCATATATGTATATCACATAAATTTTTGTTTTTGCAACTCATTGAAGAATAGTAGTGTTGCATATCCAAAATCATATGGAATTAAAATGTACACGTGTAATTAGAGAACAATTATATACGTATAAAAGACTACCCCCAAAGTGTATGAAGAAAAGTTTAACTTTTAAAACTAATCAACGTAAATAAAGTTTAATCATGAAATAAATTGGACACAGGAACTTTAATTTGTTAGGAACTAAAAAGCAAGAGAGGCGTGCGTGCATTCTATAAAGGAAATGATGATAATAATAATTCTAAATGACTCTCTATTTTATTGATAATGACTCATTAACTAATTCAAAGTTTCTTCTTTATTTTAATGATATGCATCTTTATATACGTTCTTTAATATAAAATAAGATAATAAGATCAGAGCTGTGATACGAAATTGTATCAAGGCGGTGCGATAAGAATTATCAAAATAAGAAAAGAGAGATCAATGTAGTACAGACAAATAAGTATATGTGTTTCTTAATTATTTTTTTGAGTTTGATTTTTTCTTAACGGTGGATTGAAGCTTGATTGTTTGGAAATCACTACAAAAATTTCGTCAAATGCCGGTGATTTTTTTTTCGGCAGTTTCAATCATCAATTAGCGGCGGTTTATGCGGCAATATATATAATTGGTCGGAAATTTTTGCGTAATCGTCGTTAAATGGATGCAATTGTTATGGCCTTTTAGGGTTTATCGATGGTTTAACGGAGGTGTATTATTACTAAAATCACCGCTAAATGTGTTGTTTAGTGAGCATGTTTCATTCTTAATTTTTACTTTAATTGTTTAAGTGTTTAGTTTATATTTTTCACCATATATGTTTACAACAAAATTTAAATAATAAAAATAATATTTTACATCATGCAAATCTAATAAATTAAAATGATGACTTTAATTTTTAGAATTAAAAAAAATTATAAATAAGAAATAAAACATAAATCATAGATTAATTAGACCTCTTATTAATGAAAATATCAGTAATTTAATTTATATGATTCAAAATAATTCACAAAATATTATAAAGATTTTCATATATATATGAAGTATCTACTATCTAGTGAAAGCTATTTTTATATGAGAAATGAGAATGTATTTATAATCATTGGATATATTGATTTGAATGTTTAAGATTAAGTATCTCCACTAAGTAACAATAAATACTTCTCCACTAAATAATAATAAATGTATTCACAAACATTTAACTTAATAAGTGTATTCTCAATTATAATTTTTTTTATAAAATGTATTTTCAATTGTAATTTTAAAATCAAATATTCAAATTCACTATTATTAGAAAAAAATACCCATACCATTTTTCTCAATTTTTTTAATATGAAATATTGTTGTACACCTACCAAATTTTAAATATATATAAAAAAACTTTTCTACTATAGAGCATATTAATTTTTTTATACGAAATAAAATAATATAAATTATTTAACGAACTCTAAATTTAACTTTTTTAAATACATTATTTTCTAAAAGATAAAAAATAATTATTTTCTAATAAATTTTATTTTAAATTAATTTATATATTGATAAAACTAGTTTAACTCATATTAACTATTATTAAATTCTTAGTAATAAAGAAATTCTTAGTAAGTATTTTTTCAGTTATCCATTGATTGGTCACAAAAAAAGAACCAAGATATTTACCATATTACCTATTATTAAATTAATTATTTTCTAAACTTTTAAAATATTAATGTGTTATTTTGAAAGATTTTAATTGAAATGGGTTTTAAAATTATTATTAATATAAATTTTTTAACTCCTTTTAAAAATACAAAATAAATGCATTAAAAATCTAAAATTACAAAACGCTAACTACTTTATTTATTTAGTATGGATATAGGGGCTGCATTACCACGGGTAGGTAAATAATGTGAATTCCATCACAAGTTGCTATTTCTTAATTAAAAGGATTGAAAACTATTTCTTTTATGCCAATAATACATAGATAATAATATTTCTTTTTTTCCTCTCTATATTAGATTATTAGCAACTCAAACCTTTAAGTTTTATTCATAATGTTTTATTAGTAAATAAGGGTGAATCATCCATGTTTAAATTTTTGAGACACTTCAGAACTTTACTTTATAAAATACTTTTAAAACAATGTCCTCAACAATTTAAAACTATCTCTCTTTTTTATTTTTTATTTTTAAATACAGAGAGTGTAGTAAATTATGCAAATTCAAGGCTGCTAATCTTGAGTTAAATTATAGAAAGAAAAAAAAAAGGGGTTGTTATACTTGGCCAAACCTAGCTATATAATAGGAGGAACAAAATTTGGGCTAAAAAAATGATATCATTAATAGTGGAACTCATAAAGGATATAAAAATGATGCAAAAACAGTCACACATACATTTTCTTACCTAAGAAGATAATAAGCAACTTGATCTTACACATTTATTTCTTTTTTGCTTTCTTTTTGGTTCTCCTTGAAAGAGAGGGGTTATTCTAGGGCTTGTCCTTTTTCAATTGATAAATAATTAAATTTTTTTTTGGTGTCTATAAATAATTAAATTAAGAAAAGAAATAAAGTCGGAATAAAGCTATACTACTCTACGTTTTTAAAAAGCTTAGTTGTTAAAATAAGCCATCTTGGGATCATCATCAAGCCGAATAATAATGTGAGTAATATTTATTTATTTATTTTAAGTTTAAATTCTAATCAATAAGAGAGGAATCCAATGAGTAAAATGTTCTTTTTTGCATTGATGCAGATTTTCAAAAGCAATCCCTTTGGTATGTATGTTGCACAAAAGAGAAATTATCAATGGGAAAAGGTTAGTTTTTTTTTATAAATGTTTTGAGAGATTTTAATTATCCTGATTTTCTTTTTATTTTTTTCAATTTTCTTAAAACATTTGAATTTTTTTACTTTAACTTGTAAACAGAAAACCTATATTATGTAGATTTAGTTATAATGTTGATAAAGATTTGTTAATTAGTTATTCATAGTTTGAATGGGATTATATTGTTGGTGGTTATTTTTCTTCATATTTCTATAAGATATATATAAACACTTTTAATGATCACTTAATAATTTATATGGTAAAAGAAGTTATGGATTCAAATAGAAATAATAAGAAAGAAGTTACAAACAAAATTTGGATCAATCTGAAACATCAGAAACAAGCTAAGAAGTATATTTTTTAAATGATAATTCCTTTAATTTCAAATTCAATTATTACTTTTCAGGCCAGTCCATTATGTTTATATTTTAATAAAGTTAAAATTTTTGTTTAACAAAATTCAAAATTTTAAAATTTCAGTCGACTATTAATTTATTAGTTTACAAATTTATCACTTTTAGTGATTTTTATCAATTATAATCATTTCATAGTTTAGTAAGTAGTTCATTTTGGTTAAAATAATATATATTTTTTATAGAATATATATATATCAACACTCAAATAATTAAATTAAAACACAAATAAATACAAGTACTGGTACTGGATTTTGAGTAATTAGTTAGTTCAATAAGCTAATGAGTATTATCTTTGAATATGACAAAAAGTTTGTGGACACACCATTGTCGGTGGTGAGTACTGAGTGGTAATATTAATTATTCCATCGATTTCGTCATGACAAAAATGCTCAACTTGTTTAACTAACTTTATATATAGCAAGTTAAATTATATATATATATAGGAACAGAATTAGAATAATCAAGAAAATTATTTTACAAAAAACATGGTTATATGGTTAGAAATTAAAAGATAGATTTTACCATATGAAACATTTCTCATATTGTTATAAAATTAGAGTCAAGGGAAAACTAGAGAATAGCATGCTGTCATCAATGGGTAATGGTCCCTGTCCATTTACCATTTTAAGTTTTTACAAAGAAAAAACATGTATTACCTATTAAAAGAAAGCAAGCAAGAAAGAAACATGCACCATAGAAATTAGAACACAAGAATCATCATGAAGCTAAGTAGCTAGGACCACAATAATTTTTTTTAAAAAAAAAACCCATTAAATTCAAAATGAAATTGCAATAATAATAATAATGGTAATTAATTAATAATACATAGCACCCAAAGCTATAAACCCAAATAAAAAGAAAAACTTCTTATTGCTACTAATAATTAATTAGGGGGAATATATGAGCAAGAAGATGAGGACAAGAAGGCAGTGTTTGTTCACTATTGTTTGTTTCTTGGGAAGACAATGAAGAAAGCCAAAGAAAATAAAATAAGAAAAAGTTTTGGAGGAGAAAAGGCAATGTTGTATGCTAGAAAAGACACATAGCCTCCGACAAAGATATGGCATTAAAACCAATACATATAAAATGAAATTTCATTCATTAATTCCTAGCTATTTTATATATATATATATATATATATATATATATATAT
>JASCZI010273377.1:0-14429 GCA_036250425.1 Stylosanthes scabra | reverse complement strand
GTGTGTGTGAGAGAGATAATAAACTTTGGTTCTTGACAAGAAGTTTACTTAAATCCTAAGATACTAAACCATCTTCAAAGCTTGCGGACTCATCTTCTTGTCTTGTCGTTTGCTTTCGAAATTATATCTTGAATCCTTCGATGCTTGTCCTCAATTCCATAATGGTTGTCATTCATCAAAACCTAATCATAAAAACCTTGCATGCACATTGTAATATGGTTTACAAAATCAAGTCACCAAAAAAAAAAAGAAATAAAAATAGAAGAAGAAGACAAAGGGTGTATGGAGATGTACAGTGATACAGGTAGATTAATTCTTAAAATATAATAAATTAGTCCTCAATTACAGTTAGCGAATATGATTTCAAGTTAAGCTGAAATTCAATTTAACCCTCAAAATTTAAATCTTAATTCAAAATGACCCATAAAATTTATAGTTAATCAATTTGGACTCCGGAAGTTGGGATCGTAACTCACGTTGGCCTCAATCTCATTTCTATTAACAGAACATTGATGTAGACCATTAAGTGACATGGTAGTTCACTCTAAGCGATACCATTTTGTGATTTTAGCAATCAAACATGTTAAAGCGACGCCATATGACATGGTAGACAGTAATTTAGGCCCCACTCAGTCATGTTGAAAAAAAATTCAAATTAAAAACCCGTTTTTACTTTGTCACTTAATAGTTTATGTAGCACATCGTTAACGTAAACGGGTTTGGGGACTAATATGAGTTACAATTTTAAATTTCTTGATCCAAATTAAGTAATTATAAATTTCAGAGACTACTTTAAATTGCAATTTAAATTTTGAGGGTCAAATTGAATTTCAACTCACTATTTGTCACTAACGTTTGTTGCTAACATCTATTATCTATTACTATATTACAAGCAGATACTAAGAGTTTCATAGAAGAACATGTGCACCTGATTGTAAACAAAGGGTTGTTTAACCAGTGTTTAAAACCTTTACCATTATTGTTACTTTTTATCATCCAAATATATTGTGTAAATAGGTTAAAAACCTACCAAACCTGATGGTCATATCAATTACCCATTGATAAGTTGAAACTCCAAATCTATTTAAATAGGTGTTGGACTCTCACCTCAAGCTCATTTTCTTTTTTCCTCATCTTCTTTTTCCCTCGGTCTGGACACAATTTTTCTTCCATGCAAATTGATATAAAAGATATAGAAGATGGCAATTGCTATTCATACATTTGATGGAGTGAGTTCATCCAAGTCTGACTTGCTGTTCTGTGTTTATGTGATTTGCCTGTGGGAGGCTCCTAGCAAATACAATGCAAAAGAAATTCAAAGCATTGAAATGGTTGTTAAAGATTGTAAGGTAATAATAGACCTACTTTATATTATTTGTCTTTACATAAATATGATTTGCACAAAATAGTAAAAACATTCTGATTTAATTTTGTTGTTTGTGTTATGTGATGTTCTTCACGGGCAGAGGATTCACGTTTCTATTCCCAAGAGGTTGATAACAAGATGGAGGGTTCATCTGCAAGAGTTCAAGATGTTCATGATCACCAACCTTATTGTCATTGATTTGAAGATGAAACCAAAGTTGAGGACCATTCCTTGCACTTGGTACTTGGGGTTCTCACACTGAACCACAGTGGAAGATTTGGAGACGCTCGTATTCTCCTGTAATCCTTCCCACTTCTGGACTGTTCCTGAACTGATAGATGAAAATATTGTGCTTCTTAAGCACACATTTGATAATGTACTAACTATCAAATTATTTTTACATATTTTCCCTATTGTGAATAAGTGCATTTAGCTGATAATCAAATACCACAAATTTCATTGGAGAGGTTGTTGGAAAAGAGGACCCTAAAGATGTTGTTACCAATACTGGGAGGAAAACAAAAAGGCTGGCTGTTGTCCTGCAGGATACCGAGTTAGTTCTCATGTCCATCACTTTTCTTAAGATGAATTAATTAGCACTTTAGTAAATGTGTCGCCCTTTTGATGTTGATTTTTTTATGTTGAAACCCGCAGGAACCGGAGAATTCACTGTATCCTCTTTGGGAACAAGGTTGATCAAATTGTTCCCTACCTTGAGAAGCCACAGGATGAGCTTTTGATCGTGGTTCTCCAGTACTTTAAGGTCTCAAGGTGGAATGGTAAGTTTCATTGGTTGAACATGTTAAACTATAGTGGTTTTGAAGGTTTTTTATTAAGCCACTTAAATTTGTAGGCAAGACATCCCTATAGAGCAATTTCGAGCTCTCAAAGGTCCATTTCAATATCGATTTTAAGGATATCGTCGAATTCAGGGACGGGTTGGTAAATGTTGGGCCAACAATGTCTGGTAGGATTAGCGAAGTTCATTTTGAAGGGGCTTTTGCAGGTGCAGAAGAGCTTATTAAAGGAAGGGCCACCGTTTAGACCATAAAGGAAGTATCAATGTTTACTAAGGTGCTATTATCTACTTTATTATGAATTGGAAATGGAATTTGTTCATATGTAACAAAAATAAAATTATCTTGCAGGAAGGCCAGCCTTGGATAGTTGTCAAAATTGTGGCTTTGAATGTGGGAAGCAGTGATTGGTGCTACAGTGCATGTGTCGGATGTGAAAAGAAGGTAGACATTCGAGATGGGACCAGCTCCAACATCAAACATTGTACCAAAGACACAGGGGAACATGTTGACGGTAGAGTACTAAGTATCTTCACATGTTAAGTTCCCATTGGTTGAGGTATTTGCTGGATTTTCATGTATAAGGTGGAAGTAATAGCCAATGACAATACCGGGTACATAAATATGTTGTTGTGGGATAGGGAGGCCAAGATCCTTTGTGGAAAGCCAACCGATAAAGTTAAGACGGAGAAGGTTAGTTCAATTTTAGTTCATGTATTTTTGTTCTGCCTTTTAAACATGTACATCCTAACCTTGATCATATGGTAATACAGGTTGAAGGGGACGATGATTATCCTCCAAATCTAAATAAGATGTTGGATAGGAAGCTTCTGCTCAAGATTCATGTCAGGAATTCAAGCATACACAATGCTGATCATGTTTACCCTGTGATCAAGGTAATTGATGATGAGGAGGTCATAGACAAGTGCACACCAGTTAAGGTTCCTGTTGTCCAAGGAAGTATTGATGAGATATGTAGGTAATGTTTATTTTTTATGTCTAAAATGTTATAGTTTGAATGCCACTAACTGGTGCTTAATCAATCTTAGTAGACATGTGGTTTGCATTTTCATAGGAAACCACAAGCACCTTATCTACTGAACTTGGCGGAATTGATATCTTCCATTACCATATTCATTTTCTCGAATGAGTATTGTACAATCAATTCAAGTTCCTGTAATTATGTCTTACTACCACTAACAATTATTATCAATTCCCTTATGAAATACAAGGGATTCTCTTCCTTTTAGCTCAAGCATCCCCACCATAAACATGTTCCTCTCAGTTTTATACTTAAAACACACTAATCAAATCAACATATTTCCCATATTTTTTTGCGGCAATCTAACATTACCACTACTCCTAATCTTAGTTTTATGGATAATTCTATGGTGTTGAGAGCCAATTTCCTCAGCATACTTATGGTAATGTTGCGTGTATTTCCATTAGTAATGGCGTCAGGATATGGCAGAGGATGCAATTACCCTATCGTTGAAAAAGAATGGAATTAATTATGGTTAAACATATAATAAAAAGGATAATCTGAAAATTTGAAACGTATTTAATATGTTGTTTAAATTTTATTTTATTTTCACTAGGTGGACTGGCTGGTGGGTTGTGTGCTCTAGGTGGAGTGGGCTCTGCATTGTAGTAAATTGAAAATAAGGGTTCAACCTGAAGTGTGCAAAGTTATGATAAAATTTAAAAAAAAAAAAATCAGTGAGTTTTCATGGCCTATACACAAAAAGAATGAACGCGTATAGCAATATTGTGCGGGGATGGAGAATGAGACTTTTTTCTATTTTTTTCCTTCATTATATATAATATATAAATATAAATATTTAATAAATGTTATTTTAATATATTTTAACCACACTACTAAAAAAATTTCTAAGTCTATGACTAAAATAATTTCTCCACCAAAAAATTTCATAAATGAGATTTCTACCCAATTATTCATACAAGTATTGGATGATATCATCAACTTAGTTTTTAGGTACATAACAAGGACGGAACGTAATATTGATCAGGGGAGGTCATTGCAACCCCTAAAATATTATATTTCCTTTAAAAAAAACTTAACTTTTGAAAAAATGGCTTCCCTAAAAGATAAACTTTCCTTTCTTAGTGTTTCTTCTTTTTTTTTTCAACTTTCTTATAGTTCTTTTCTTTTTTCTTTTGTCTGAACTACCTTTCTTTTCTTATTTAATATTATTTTATAACTTATGATGGATATTGTTTTGTTTCTTTTTTCTTTCTTGCTTATTTTCCTCTTAGCATGTATATGTTTCTTCTTTATTTTATTTTGTGGCTACAATATACTCTATAATTTTATTAAAATGATAGGCTTTTTTTGTTTGTATCACACATTTGCTTAATTATTAAAAATGACTTCTTTTATATTTCATTGTTTAAGTATTTATATTGAGTTTATATTCTACATGAGATAAGAAAATAAGTTAATTATGATTAATATTTAAACAATTAAAAAAAAATAACTCCTATATTATATGATATTTAAAAATTTATGTATTATTTGAATTTTAAAAACCTCTAGCTCGCTCCCGGATGTATTATCTTAATTACTCAATATAATGATTAAAGATGGGGATCTTGCGCCACTAAATTTTGGAAAAACTATCATTATATATAAATGTACATATTTAAATGTACTCTTGCTAAGAAAATTTTGGAACTCCCTGCTCGAGATTGGGTTGTTGACTTTGAATATATTACTCGAGATGCTAATAGAGTTGTTTGATTGGTTAGCGAAATGGGGGCTAATACCTCGGTAGAGTACACCGAGTGGTTGAAAGCTGGTGGTGATCTTCATCCTCTTTTTCTGTAGGATTATAGTTAATTGTTTTGCTCTTTGAGTTGTATCTTTGGTAAAAAAAAAAAAATGTTATTTTTTCTCTCCTGCAGTAAATTACAAAAAATATTTTTATTAAAGTTAACATGCAATGCAACAATATTTATCTTGTTAAATTTGATTTGGTAACAATATTCGGTGAGTTAGGATTTAGGGAAGCTATTTTTACGTTTTGTTATATGAAAAACACACTAAACAGGTTCTTAGTCCTTTTCTATGATTTACTCTTTTATTTTTAGAATTTAATTTCTATGCACCGTCAGTCTAAAAGAGTTTTACACATGCATTCAATTAGGTATTACCACATCATCAAAAGCAATTAATTTTCAAATTTACTACTTCTAAAGTCATATAAATACATAAATCTGATTGGATGACTGTGTAAAACTCTTTACACCGTCAGTGCATCAAAATTAAACTCTTATTTTTATGCTTTCTCTTTTTTCGTCATTATTAAATTTTATATTTTTTATATATTTTTTATTTTGTTTGTGACTTAATTAAAGCACCATGTACAACTGACTCGTAAACAAAAAAATTCCTCCCATAAGGCCTGCATACTATAAACATACCAAACCCACCCAATTTCACTAAATATTATTAAGGTTTTCCTAATCGAGATTCCTAAATACTATTATAATTTTTCCTAATCCACTTATTTTATAGGGATTAACTCCTATGATCCAAACACATGCATCAAAACTGGCTCTGGGTTGGCGTCTGAGAGTTCCTGAGAAGATTAAGTGTCTCATGTGGTTATGCCTCCATGAAGGCTTACCTACTAATGTTTTAGAGATATGGCCAATTCTGTTTTTTGTCCTAGATGTAATTTGCAACCAAAAATTGTTCTTCATTGCCTTCGTAACTGTCCTTCGGCCCAATCTATTTGGCACCAAATACCACTAGCAACATCGGATATGATGCAAATAATGGATATAAAAACGTGGTTGTTATATGGCACCCGGTTAGATGAATACACCTTTTGTGCTACTATTTGGTGGATTTGGCGTCACAGGAACAATTCCATCTTCAATCCAGATGATGAGTGGTCTCCCTTAAAAGTAAAATCCATGGCTTTATCCTTGACAACGGAGTTGAAACTTCTTTATCAAATGCAACCTGCTAGTGTGCCATGTCTCTTCTTGTGGATTGGACTCCTCCATTTGGTTCGACTGTCAAAATTAATTGTGATGCAAGTGTATACAATGTCTCTCATATGACTGGGTTTGGTTGTGTCATTCGGGACTCTAATAGGGCTTGGATAAAAGGTTGTTTTGGAACTATACCTATTTGTTCAGTCCTGAGGGGAGAGCTGTTTGCTATTTGGAGAGGTTTAACTTTGGCCTGGGAATGTGGTTTTCGAGATGTTTCTTGTGAGACAGATAGTCTGGATGCTTTTCTAGCAGCTCAAATTCATTCTAATTCAGAACATGCTGCTCATGTTGATTTAATTGGGAAAATTCATGAGGTCCTTCAATGGAATTGGAGTGCAGAATTGGTCCTTATACAGCGTACTGCGAATGTAGCTGCGGATTTCCTGGCCGAGAGTGTTGTTGATAAGCGTATAGATTATGTAGAACTGCTGGAGCCATTAAATAGCATACATAACGTGTTACAGGTTGCCCATCACTTCTGTGAAAAGTTAGTTGTTTTCTTATTTTTTAGTCACAAAAAAAAAAAAAAAACATGCATTGTCAAATGTGGGACCCTGTCTGATTGTCTTGATCCTTGCAACAACATTCCTTGACCGTGGCTGACGCAAATATGCCAGCCCAAAATTTTCACACATACATGACCCTCAAGGACTATAAAATTGTCCTAGTTTTATTGGTTGGGCCAACTTGGTTAGATTTTATTGATAACAAAACTTGTACAAATAATATAGTGTTTGGACCCAAAATAAAATTAAAACTAATATTAGAGCTCTAATGGTCTATTTCAACGTGAGGAGAGCGATCCAATAGCAAATTAATGTTCCCATAATTATATGTTAGTTTAATCGGGTTTCTTGTGGTATGTGGCTGTAGCTGTAGGAATTGACCATCACGAAACCTTTAAATTATTAATACACATTTCTATAAATTAAATCTGTATAATTTTAGATGATATTATATGTATTACTGTACACCTCATTTACAACACGAAAAATACAAATATTAGTAAAAAAATGTTTGAAAATATTGAAGAATTGCAAAGAGGCACTACACATGGACAAAGGCGAAGGAAAGAACGTTATTGTTATAGACATTGTGATCGAGGATAAGAAGAGAGATAACGAGTCAGCTGAAACACAATGCTTCTTTGACATGATAATGATGATGTACCTCAATGGAAAGCAGAGAAATGAAGAAAAAAGTGCCAAGTTAATATACTCAGCTAGTTTCACCAACTACAAAATCATGCCAGATTCGGATTAAGGTCTCTTATTGGGATATATTCCATGTTTGATGTGACCAGCAGTCATGTGGGATCACGTGATGCCCCCAGCTGCATTTTTGGTCAACGACTCCTACGTTTTCTTTAAGTGTTGCTAATGAGATTGGTTGAGAGAGATCCCTAAACACTTTGGTCCTCTTCTAAAGGGCCAAAAATGTTGAATGTTTTTTTTGTGCTGAGGATTGTTTGGTCTGGGATATGTTATACATGAGGATGTTAAAATTTTTTGTGAAAATGGGAAGTGTTCTTTGGTATGGGCTATATAAAGCAGAGGATGAAAAACAAAAAAAAATCATTATTGCGAGAAAAAAAAATCATTATTGCAAAAATATATGAATAATGTTTTCTAGAGATGTAATATAACTTTATTGTATGCTACAATTAATATTTAAGTTTTTATTCAGTTTAAAAAATATAAAAGATAATATTATAACAAACACTGATTTGTAATTATTATTATAATTACTACCTCTCTACACTTAGTTTTTATGTTTATTCATTTTATTTTATAGTTCGAATTTTAATTTAAGCTCATTTGTATAAATAACAAATGAAAATATACAAATGAAAACGTTTATTAATATATAAAAGGGCAAGAAGGTTATTGTATACATCCCAACACCGTCCTTCATCAAGTTTTCTCGTCTCATGTGTTGAGAAAAATTTTCACATCGCTTATAGTGTCTTTTTAGGAAAAAAAAAATAAAAGGGTTTGGAATTTATTTTTAAAGTTTTAATTTAATAAATGGATTTGATTATAAATTTTAGACCAAACCATAAATATTAACATAATATTAGACCAAACATTTGATAATCATATTTTTTATTATGAAATATGATAGCTCTTTAAAATTATGTAACTATCACATTAAGGCACTGAAATATATAATAATTGAAATAATAAAATATGCAATAGAAATTTACTACTGTAAGTTTCATTTGTAAAATGTCATAGTTATGAAGATAGAAAATAATATCTCACTTTATCATTAGGAAGGTTGTCTCTATAACATTTATAGTTAAGAAATATTATCATATAATGCATATGATTGTAACAACCAAAATTAAATTTAAACTTAAATAAAAAGACCAATGATAAATAAAAAAATTTTAGTCTTACATAATTTATAAAAAAATAATAATAATAATAATAATAATAATAATAATAATAATAATAATAATTATTATTATTATTATTATTATTATTATTATTATTATTATTATTATCTCACCTTAAAAAATCAGCAATAGAATGTATCCAAAAATGAATTTGACAAAAGCTGAAAAATCAAGCAGTGAACCAAATTGATAAGCTTAACTTACCATATAGGATTGATTAATAACTTGCCATATTTAATTTCATTAATTCTGTTTTGATTTAATCAATTAATTTATTGCGTATTTTAGTTGACGGGAGATATGGCAAATTTGTCATGCGTCACAATCAAAGGCATCGTATTTATTAACATACGTTTCAAGCGTACGTATATAAGTGGACTTCATTTAATAACGTATATTATCTAGAGGTGGCAAAGAGGGTAGCCCGCTCTGCTCTTGGGCCACCTCGACTAAACTCGCTAGAAAACGGAGTAGACCGGCAAATCTTCATGGGTTCAAATTATTAGCCCGCCTCTCCTTTCGGCGGATTTGCGGGCCTCGGACGGGTGAGTAGCTTTCTTAAACTTGTTTTTCTTTTTCAATAAAAACATAGTTAAGTACATTAAAAATAATTTAATAAATAATACCTTATACAAAATAGAAAGATAAATAAAAAAACAGCTTAATTCTATTAATATTCTTTTCTCAATTATCAATATTTATAAAATTGATCGTTATAATATATGTCGTCTAGTAATTTTAAAATATAAAAATACGAATATCAACTTAGTATTTAAATAACCATATATGAAACGAAAAATATAATGTATATAAGAATATAAAATAAATATATAAATAAAAATTTTAATTTTTATTATTCATATGTATGTATATATTCTTTTAATATTCATAAATATTTTGTAAAGTAAAAAGAAAAAATAAATAAACACCTTGGCCGGGCCAATCGATCCCTCGGGCAAACCCGTTGATTTGGTGCGGGCCTAACTATTTTTTTTTAATTTGCAGGGTTCTAAATCCTTGCGCGGCCCGCCTTTTGTTGACGGGTTTGGCAAACTGGCCCGATAGGTTTGGCCTATCTTGCCACCCGTGATATTATCCATTACATACGGGCTACCTGAACTATTCAATCTAATAATTAAAATTAATTATTTTTTTTAATGCTACAATTCTCATTTTCAATTTGTTGTTACACTTTTTTGTGTCACGGGATATGTTGTTGTATTTTTAACTACTTTATAATAATATTATACTTCCACAAATTGGATCCTAAAAATATTGCAACCCACTGCTCAAACAATAGCCCAATGTAATCTTCTATTATCATTTGGCATGCTCACTTACACATCTAAAATTCTCTCAAATAATTGTAGAAATAAATCTTATCCCACATGAGTGAGAAAAGTAGAAAAAAATTTGCTTACTAAATTTAGGTGAGAGGAGTGTTGACAGTTAGTTAACAAATAATTATAATTATATTTATTTAATTAAAATTAAATTATTTAGATATAGTTGCTATTAATTAGGATAAATAAATAATTAAAAATTAAAATAAATTAATTTTTAGATTCATGGATACTAAATTATGGACTAATAATTTCTACAACATGCTATATCTCAAAACTTGTGGACATGGGCTCTTGGGAACCGGTGGCTATCACTAGAGGTGGGCCTAGGATTTTTCACTTGATGTTTGCTGATGACTTATTACTATTTTGTAAAGCTCGGAAATTTCAGGTTCAACTGATAATGACAGCTCTTGATAATTTCTGCAAAGCCTCTGGATTAAAGGCTAATTTAGGCAAATCAAAGGCCTTATATTCAAAAAATGTTTCCCATAGGAAAAAGGAACTTTTTTCCGGAATCTCATATATCCGTTTCACTCAAGACCTGAGAAATATTTAGGTGTCAATCTTCATCATTCCAGGGCTAGAAGATCTTCCTTTATCCAGGTGTTGGACAAGATCAAAAGTCGTCTTGCTGGTTGAAAAGGCAGAATTCTCAATAGGGCAGGCCGCCTTTGTCTAATTAACTCGGTTGCTTCAGCCATTCCCACTTACAATATGCAGGTCAGCCATCTACCAACTAGCATTTGTAAGGATATTTCCGTTATGATGCGCAATTTTCTTTGGAAAGGTCTGGTTGATTCTCTAGGTATGAGCCTTGTTAATTGGAAAACTGTTATTACCCCAAAGAAATTCGGTGGCCTAGGAATCAGGGATCCTGCTTGTGTTAACTTATCTCTTTTGGGTAAGCTCGTTTGGCAGCTATTTCACTCTCCAGGAAAAATTTGGGTACAATTGTTCAAGTCTAAGTACATTCATCATATGTTTAATGGCGATCTGTCCCTTCCGAAAGGTGCCTCACCTATATGTCAGAGTTTATACAGAACCTATTTGGCCTTGAAAGAAGGTTTTACTTGGTGTATCGGTCCCACAACCCAGTCCTTTTGGTATGATAATTGGCGCATGGAGGGAATTCTTGCAAAAGAGTTACCATTTGTTCATATTTCGGATACTAACCTCCGAATTGAAGATGTCTGGGAGAATGGAGTGTGGAATTTTAATTGTATTTACTCGATGCTTAATTCAGAGGTTAAGCAAAGTATCTTGAAATATAATCCAACATCCCAACAAGGAGTAAAAGCTGGAATATTATGGTCCGCTTCTTCTTCTATGGTTTACTTGGCAAACTCCGGTTATAGATGGCTCTGTAAGCGGAAGATCGATTGGAATGAAAATGCTAATTGGTTATGGATTTGGCGTTTGAAAATACCGGAAATGTTCAAACTATTGATTTGGCTTTCTCTTCATAATACACTTCCAACTGTTTCCTTCTGTCACAAGAGATGTTTGGTTCCATCGGATTCTTGTAAAAGATGTCATCTAACTGTCGAATCAATCTTACATTGTTTGAGGGATTGCCCCTTCTCTCGAGATATTTGGAGTAGAATGAGATTTCTCCCCTCATCTCTTGGTATTCAGAGTTGGATTATTCAAGGTATGAAACATAATCCCTTTCTATTTTCTTCTACTCTGTGGTGGATTTGGAGATACCGTAACAATGCCATTTTCAACCAAGATGAACCTTGGATTCCGAGCAAGGTCTATGCTTTGATCAAGTTTTCCAAAACTGAACTGCACAAATTATTCTCTATGAATCAATCATTTTCATCCAATTTAGTTACTCCTGATTGGAACCCCCGGCTGCGGATTCAGTAAAACTTAATTGTGATGCCAGCAAGACGTACAATGGTGACATTGTCGGGTTTGGTTGCGCTATTAGGGACAACAATGGAGATTGGCAACGCGGGTGCGCTGGTACTATTCAAGTTTCAAGTGTTCTTGAGGGGGAGCTTTTTGCGATTTATAAAGGACTATTACTGGCATGGGAAGCTGGCTTCAAAGAGGTTTACTGCGAGACGGATTGTCATGAGGCTTATGTGCTATTGAAGGATTCCAATATTCCTTTTTGTAGCCAGGAGAGTGCGCTTATCTCGAGGATCCAAAATATATTACTCTGGCCTTGGAGAGTGGAAATAAATCTGATTCAGAGAACTGCTAACCATATAGCTGACGCTATGGCAAAACATGCAACCATCCATGGAGTACATTATGCGGAATGGTTATTATCTTGGGATGATCTCCGGGAACTTATCAATCTTAATGTCGCCATTAGCTAGTTTCTTTTTTCTCTAGCGTGTTTTCTTTTTCTTTTATATATTTAGTCAAAAAAAAAAAAATTCTACAACATACACAAGCAGCCCTTTTGGAATTTACTAACTCTTCCCTATTTTTTTCCCCTTCTTTTGGTTCCTCGACTAACTATCCTAAAACACACACACGTCATGATTATGAAAACCTCAATGACATACAAGTCTCCCACCTTCCCACGGACAATAGCTTTCACCAGGCTCACTAAACACTAACTGAGCTGGTTCAAGCACAATTTGGTAATTTTTCATAAAATTATTTATTTTAATAATAAAATATTTATTTTTTATATAAATAAAAAAATTATTTGATGCAGAATTGAAGAAGAATTTAATGAATTTTGAAACATTATTTTCTTAACGTTAAAATATTTAACTTAAAAAAAGTATCGAGCATGCACTCTATTATGTACTCAATTCCCATGTTGCATAATTCAAATTTTTTTCATATCTTAATTTTTTTGTGTTGTCTTTCTATTGATAAAAAAAATAGATTCAAATCAATTCAACTTTTTTGTCAATTATTTACAAAATTCTAATTCTTCTACAAATTCAAATGCACAAAATTCACAATCTTTTTATCTTTAGAATTCTAATTTTTCCTTTTACAATTAGTTTTCCAAATCAAAGTAGTCAAAATGCAAATATTCAGTTTCCTTCTCAATTTCAAATTCCATCCAACCTGCAACTATGATGTTTTACAAATAATCAACGCTCAAAATCACTTTCATCTTCATTTTCTACCCCATTTAATCCAACATAAAATATTAATGTTCCATCTATGTACGCTTACTATCTCCTTTCAAAATATTATCCTACTTGTTATATCCCTTCTTATTTCGATCTTTAACCATGGATAGGAATTAAAATTATTTCCACGAGAATTCGTTGGATGACTTGGATAACATTTTACTTGTGTAATATTTTATTTTTTTTAGTTTTGTTATGCTTAAAGATGTAGTATTACAAAACTTATTATTATTAATTGTAATATTTTTTCAATAAGATATATAAATAGTTGTGTAATTTTTATATTTTAATTGTTGTTAATTTTTACTATTTGATTGTAATTATTTAAAATAATTAAGAGTTAAATAAAATATAAATTTAATGAACTTAATTAAACTAAGCATTGGAGTAGTAACGATATGTGAACTTCTATTTTACTTTTTCTATGTATTCTCTGCACACTTGAAATCTTTATGTGATTATACACCTTATTATATACCTTGTGGAATGTATAACTAGTGATAGTATCACCTAAGCTATTATTCACAATGGTGGCAGGAGCCATGAAAACTTGAGCAAAATCAAGATATCTCTGTCTTTCAATTATGGCACCAATGAGCTTGAGATACTAAATTGATCATGACTGAAGCTCGAATTGGCTCACGAGTTAATTTGACTAACTTATAATACTATTGTCCTATAAATAATTGAGTGTAAAAACCAAATAAATTGAAATATCCATGCTTGATTATAGAAGAGATTATGGACATTTTCAAATGAATGGTAAGTGAATTACTTCATGAAGCGATTTATTAAATAATCAAAAATAAAAAATTTATAAGACTATTCAAAATTCAGTAAAATTAGAAAAAAAGAGCCCTTAAATAACTGAAAAAAGTCAAACCTTAATTAAAGAAAGTTGAAATAGAAGCGTATCAATTTCGTATCAATAATCAAATTAATAGTGAAAGTGTATTAATTCAACGGTAATTTATTTTCACTTAATTCATTTTTAATATTTTTTGAATTCCCATTTAATGATAAAATTTTTATATTAAACTTGTTTTCGATCAAAATTACGAGGTAGTGTAACAATTAAAAAATAGACCAAGCAATTAAAAGGAAATGATTTTCTTTTACTACTTGAATGAACTCATGTGTAACAATTTTTTTTAATTAATTAAGAAATTGTTCCAAATACATTTTTAATTAATAAAAACTTTTTTTCTATTACAATACATCTTAATTTATTTAATAATATAGATGCAAATAAACAATAAATAACATGAAAATTGCAAAAAGAAAAATATAAAGTTAGCCAAATTAAATTGAACAAAAATTATTAATATATATATATATATATATATATATATATATATATATATGAATTTTTTATAAAAA
>JASCZI010273376.1:0-11332 GCA_036250425.1 Stylosanthes scabra | reverse complement strand
TTAGGGCAGTCGAGGGATTTCGTCCATTTTTTGAGAATGAGCGAGGGGAATATCAGTTTCGTCTTTATTGGTACTCGGGACCAGAGAGTCCTAAGTTCGATTTCAACGATTTGGATAAGGAAGATCAGGAGGTCGTGACTGTGTTAAAGGAGTGCTGTGCTAAAGCTCCTTTTAACACAAAGACTTTGTTGACTCAATCTCCGAGTTATATCCGAACCGAGCTAGGTAGTCGCCTTTTATTTGCTAACTGAATTTTCTTCTTTCTTTACGTTTATTCTTGTCACTTATGTTCTTTCTTGTTTTGTAGAAAAAATAACAAACAATTCTGATGCCTACAAGAGGATGAGAGCTCGGAAGAAAAACCAAGCTAACCGACTTGCTGCTGCTTCAGGTTCGAAAGATAATCCGAAGTCCTCTTCTAGTCCAGTCAGCCAAGCACCACCTCCTGGGTCCGAGAACCAGTCTGCTTCAGGGCCCGAGACTCAGCCTGCAACCGAGGGACCCGAGTTCAAGGTCCCAAAGACTCCTGCCACTGCTGCCGACCAGTCGAAGTCCAAGAAGAGGAAAGGCTTTGGCCATTCCTACGGGTCGGTGTATTTCCCCGACTTCGACGTTGTTGGTTTCACAGACGAGTTCATCATGGAGAACTCTCGTGTTGCCATGGACGAAGCTGGGTTGAAGAGCAACTTGGAATATATGATGAAGGCGGGCATCAAGGCTGCTGCGATTTCTCGGGCTCTGCAGAAGAAGTTGGCAGAATGCCCCCCGACCTCCCGTACCGAGCTGGAGTAGCTGAAGGAGAAGGTCGCTGCTCTTGAAAAGGGGAAGGAGGACGCCAAGGGTGAGTTGTCTGAGGCCCAGGCTGAATTGGCTAAGGTGAAGAAGTCGGCCAAGGAGGCCGAACGGCTGAGGAAGAAAGCAGAGGTAGAGGCTACCGAGTTGTAGAAGAAAGTCGAGGGCCTGGAGATGGACTTGGCCAAGCAGAAGGAGGAGTATGAGGAGTTGGAGGATGACTCCATTAAAAGTAATGATAATATTGTCGAGAACCTCTGCCTTCAAGCCAAGATCCTAGTTCCGACTTTGAAAGTGCATCTCCTTCATCCGGACAACTACGTGGCCGGAAATCAAGTTGTGTGGTGCTCGGATCTCCTTCCTGAGTCTGGGGGCCCCTACTTTGAAGAGCAAGCGGCCGAGGTTGGAGATGCTGAGAAGTCGGAGCCACAGGTTGGAGCCGATGATGCCGAGAAGACCCCTTCTGCTTAAGTTTTTTTTTTTAATTTAAGTTGTTTTTGGAGGCCTTTGAGCCGATTTTAGTAATTACTGGATATTTGCCCCTTTGTGGGTTTTTGTAATTCTGAGTATTCTGCCCCTTCTGAGGGCCTAAGTTATTTTGCCTTTGGTAGGCTTTGTTTACATTATGCGGCCGACTTGTTATTCATTGACGATCCGACTTTTAACTTGCTCACGTGTACTTGCTTTTATTTGTTTCCAAATTTGCGCAATTCGTACAAGTCGTATTCGGATAGTTTTGTTTATCAGTTGTTGATCAAATTCCATAGCTTATACACTGTTGTGCTTGCTTTTATCTGTTTTTGACTGTGCTCTCGAATAAGTCGGGACCTTGCGATTGCTTCTCCGAGAGGCATTCCGCTTAATTTTTCCGAGTTGTTGTTGTTGCCAATCTCAATTTAATTGACTTTCAAACGTAGAGGCGTGTGATTTTACTTATTTGACGACTTCAAACTTGTTTATTTTTGTTCGTTTGTCATTTCTTCTATGACTTTGAACTTATATAATTTGTTCGTTCATCGTTTCGAGTAATACTATTCGGACCTCGTCGCTTTGCATTTTCGAAGAATTTAATCTTCGTATTGCTTACGCGTTTTTCGAGCTTGAATAGTTTACAGAGGTCGGATAGTAGGCGACTTCTTATAGACGCAAAGAATGTTGCTTTTTATTCATAAAGCTTGATCATTACATCAATTGAAAATTCAAAGAAAAACAAAGATAAAACTATGTGGTATCGTAGCCCCACTATAATGCCTCATTAAAACCCCCCTCGGTAAAACCCAATGGGATAAAACCACGAGATCGGGAAAAAGAGTACATCAGGGAGTGAGTTAGTAGTAGAAAGCACGAAGGTTGTGGTTGTGCCAAGTTCTCGGAAGCTCGTTGCCATCCATGGTGGCTATTTTGTGATAGCCTTTTCCGAGCTTGTGCTTGACCTTGTAAGGTCCCTTCCAGTTGGCGGCGAGTTTGCCTTCTCCAGGGGTAGGGAGTCCGATGTGGTTCTTGATGAGGACGAGTTCTCCGTCTTGGAAATATCTCGGAACGACTTTCTTGTTGTAACGAATTGCCATTCGTTCTTTCAGGACCTCTTCTTTTATCCGAGCTCTTTCTCGGGTTTCTGCTGAGAGGTCGAGCTCCTCTCTTTGGGCCTTGTCATTGATTACTTCACTGAAGAAGGTGACCATGGGGCTTTCTTCGCTTATCTCCACGGGGATCATTGCCTCCATCCCATAGGTCAGCTTGTAAGGGGATTCTCCTGTGGTAGACTGGGGAGTGGTTTTGTATGCCCATAGCACGTGAGGGAGTTCTTCAGCCCATCTTCCCTTGGCCGAGTCCAATCTCCTTTTGAGACCTCGAAGGATTACCTTATTGGCTGCCTCTGCCTGGCCGTTGGCCTGGGGGTACTCTACCGAGGTGAATTTGTGGTTGATTTTCATCTCGGAAACTAGTTTTCTGAAGCCGGAGTCGGTAAATTGTGTGCCATTATCAGTGGTTATGGAATGTGGGATTCCAAACCTTGATATTATATTCTTCCATAAGAACTTCCAACTTTGCTTTGCCGAAATAGAGGCAAGAGGCTCGGCCTCGATCTACTTGGTGAAGTAGTCTATTCGGACTATGAGATATTTGACTTGGCCTGGAGCTTGGGGAAATGGTCCGAGCAAATCCATTCCCCATTTAGAGAATGGCCAAGGGGAGGTCACACTGATTAGCTCCTCAGGTGGCGCCACATGGAAATTGGCGTGCATTTGGCACGAACGGCATTTTTTGACAAATTTGATTGCGTCCGCTTCCAAGGTCGGCCAATAGAAGCCAGCTCTTAAAATTTTCTTTGCCAAGGATCTTCCTCCGAGGTGGTTGCCACATATTCCTCCGTGGACTTCTTCGAGAACTTCTTGGCACTTGTCCGTTGGGACGCACTTCAACAAGGGGGTGGAAATCCCTCTCTTGTACAGCTTATCATGAACTAATGTATAGTGTTGCGCTTCTCGGACGAGTCTTCTGGCTTTCTTTTTGTCCTCCGGCAGCTCGTCAAATCGGAGATAGTTGAGGATAGGGTCAATCCACCCGAGGTTACGACCTGTTATGTATAGGACCTCTTTGTCCGACCTCCTGAAGGAAGGCTCGTGCAAGACCTCATGGATTAAGCTCCTGTTATTTCCGCCAGGTTTTGTGCTGGCCAGCTTGGATAATGCATCGACCCTACTATTGTCTTCTCTGCATCCGGGGCGTACATAGGGATTTGATTGTATCCCGAGTATGCATCTATAAAGGACAAGTACTTAAAGCCAGACGCTGAATCTACCAGTGCATCAATACTGGGGAGTGGATAAGGATCTTTTGGGCACGCTTTGTTTAGGTCCGTGTAGTCCACGCACATCCTCCACTTGTCATTTTGTTTTTTCATAAGGACTACATTTGCTAGCCAGGTCGGATAGGTGACTTCTCAGATGAATTCGGCTTCTAATAGGGCATTTACCTGCTCTTCTATGGCTAGCGTCCTTTCTTCTCCTTGTTTCCGTCTTCTCTGTTGCACAGGTCGGGAGCCCGTGCAGATGGACAGTCGGTGGGACATGAGTTCTGGGGAGATGCTTGGCATATCGGATGCTTTCCAAGCGAACAGGTCGGAATTCTTTCTTAGCAGGTCGGTGAGATTCTGTTTTAGTTCTTCTGGGACGTGGGCCCCTATGCTGGTGACCTTGTCGTCTTCTTTTCCGATCCGTACCTGTTCCAATTCTCCTTGTGGTTCTGGTTGGGGATTTTCTTTAGACTGTGGCCTCTCGAGTTCTATTACATAGCTCTTGTCCGAGAAGTTCTTCACTTTCTTGTCAACTTGTGTGTTATAGCACTTCCTTCCTGCTAATTGATCTCCTCTCAGGGTGGCTATACCTCCATCAGTAGGGAATTTGAGGCATAAATGAGGAGTGGAGACCACGGCCCATAGCCGGTTGAGGGTACCCCTACCGATTAGTGCGTTGTAGGCTGAGGAGACATCAACTACAATATAGTCGATTTTCAAGGTTGTGCAGCATGGCTCCTCGCCAAAGGTACTATAGAGGCTTACGTACCCCAAAGGCTGAACGGGTATGTCTCCTAGCCCAAATAGCATTTCGTTGTAAGCTCTGAGTTCTTGAGGTCCTAATCCCAGCTTATCGAAGGCCGTCTTAAAGAGGATATCGGTGGAGCTTCCTTGGTCCACCAGGGCTCTGTGGACGTGGACATTAGCCATCTTAATCGTGACGACAACCGGGTCGTCTTGCCCTGGGATGACACATTTGGTGTCTTCATCTGTGAAAGTGATTGAAGGGGTGTTGCTATGCTCTTGGGTGGTCGGGTTCTTTTTGCACACTGTAGAATCGCTTTAAGTGCCTTTACCGGGAGCTCTTGGACGATCATTCGGAAGCAAATCCACCCGAGATCGTGTACATGTGTCTTGCCTCCCCCGACTAGTATTGCTGTCATGGGGCCTGTCATGCGACCTCTTGTCATTAGGCCTGTCTCCTCGGCGATTATCATGCCTGGAGGGCCCTTCCGACTTAACGAACCTGTCGAGCCTGCCTTTTCTTGCTAGCTTTTCTACCACGTTTTTCAGGTCATAACAGTCATTCGTGCGGTGGCCATAGAATCTGTGATACTCGCAGTACTCGTCTTTATTACCCGCCCTCCGACTCTTGATCTGTCTAGGAGTGAGCAACTTCTCCACGTTGCATATCTCACGGTACACCTCCACTAAAGAGACTTTGAGTGGCGTGTAAGAGTGATATTTCCAAGCCTGGCTCGAGTATTCTTCCTCCCCTCTCTTCTTGTATTTCTCCTTTCCAAGCTCTTCTCCGCCCCTTTTGTTGTTTCGCTCCCGTTCTCCACCAATGGGCTTTCTGAGCTGCGATGCTTCCTCTAAGTTGATGTACTTCTCGGCCCTCTCCTGTACCTCGGGTAAGGAGGTCAGGTGCCTCTTCAAGATTGATTGTGAGAAAGGCCCCTCACGCAGACCGTTAATCAACCCCATGATGGCTGCTTCAGTTGGTAGTTGTTGGATTTCCAAACAGGCTTTGTTGAATCTTTCCATGTACGCTCTCAATGATTCGCCTTCCTTTTGCTTGACTCCGAGTAGGCTCGGAGCGTGTTTTACCTTTTCCTTCTGAATTGAGAATTGGGTGAGAAACTTCTTGGCCAGCTCTTCGAAGCTCGTGATGGACCACGGGGGCAGGGAATCGAACCAAATTTGTGTCGCCTTGGTTAAGGTTGTTGGGAAGGCTTTGCACCTAGTTGCGTCTGAGGCTCCTTCCAGGTACATCCGACTTCTGAAGTTGCTGAGGTGGTAGCAGGGGTCAGAAGTGCCGTCATACAGAACCATATATGGATTCTTGAAGTTCTTGGGGACTTCTGCTTTCATGATCTCCTCAGAAAAAGGGTCTCCAGGGTTGAGGTCGGAATATTGATACTCTTGCCGTACCCATTTCTGCTTCAATCCTTCTTCTAGCTTCTTGATCTTCTCTTCAGCTTCCCTTCTCCAACGTAACTCATCCTGTAGCTTCCTTTCTACTTCACGCTGTTGTGCCAGCTCTTGTTCCAATCGGTCAAGGCGCCCGTTGTGCCCATTAACCAAACCCATAAATTCATAGTGAGTTGATTTGGAGTGGGGTTCTGTCGAGCGCCGTGGGGGAGGTCGCGACTTCCTTGGGGAAGGCTGTTTATCTGAGGCCCCTCGACCCCTACTTCTGGAGTTGATTTGGGATTCTGAATCTGAAGCTGTATGTCCATCCTCTCGGTGATCCGCCATTTTCAAGACTCGTAAGAACGTTCCCCGGCAACAGCGCCAATGTTCCGGGGTGAATGCAGAACCAAATAAGCCCAATCCAGTCCAAGTGTGGGCTGTTGCTGTGAATCCAATCGCTAAATCTTCGATGGAACAGGCGGGGGGGGTGAACCTGCAAAACACTCCGACGCTCAAGTCACACAGGGTGTAAGTAGAGTTTAAGTATAGTAGAAGTATTGTGTTCAGAGTGTTCAAACTTGTATACCCGTGGGGTATTTATAGGCACGAGTGTACCTGTATCGTTGATAGTGGGGAAGTGCATGTCCTGAGGTTTCGGAGTAGTACATGGGAGCACGTCTCCTATTCCATTCCGAAGGAGAGATCGTGTCACATCTCTTTCGTGGAGGGCACGTCGGATCGGGCCTCTCCTGCCGGGTTGGATCGGTTCTTCCTAGTGAGCAGGCCAGGATGCCCCTAGGCCTGCCAAGGTGTTGAGCCCAATATTCTGCCCATTACGAGCTCATCCGTATTACAAGTCGGTAATATGCGACTTGTCCATACAGGTCGGATGTTCTGACAGCATGTGGGCTAAGCGGGTTAACTTCCTTTCTCTGAGTCATTTGACAAGGTGGTCCCCCAAAAATGGCCCAATGGTGGGCCTATTCTTTGGGCCTAGGAATTGGGTACGAACAAATACCATGCCTGATTTTGTGGCACCATGTTGAATTATAAACTGGATATATATTCATTCTTGCACAGGAAGGCTAGACGCAGCCAACTAGAAAAAATCTACATGGACATGTCAATGCAAAAGGAGTGGATGGTATTGATATATTACGTGTCTTATTATAAGTTCATTTGCATATTTAGGATGCTAAACAATTACTTTCCATACCTTGCCAGAAAAATGGTAAGAAGCGCAAACTACGAGAAGACGAGCTTGTGACTCCAGCCTCTAAATTGGTATACAAGTGGCACACTGAAAGAAAGCGCTAAATGTGATAAAATACTTTGAGATTCTTGATTTTTTTATTATCTGACCGCTTGATCATCATGCAACAGTCGAACATCTTTCCAATACTACAGATTTTGTTCACTTAGGCTTGTGAGTATTGGAAAATGCATGGTGTTTTCATATATAGATCCCAAAATGGAATGTAACAGTTGACTTTCTATTTGCAATACTAAAGATTTTGTGCAACTTAACTTATCATGGTTAGCTCTGGAAATTGATGATTCTTTAGAACCTAAAATAGCATGAACAAATTATAGAAGTGTGAATACCACAAAATGTTGAATTTAATTGTAGCCATCTTTACTTATTGTTGGTTACAGAGAACTTGTTACAAAGTAAACTTGAATTTGCTAGCATAGGCCATAGCATGTAGCTGAATAATGCAACCACTTAAGGCACTCAGTAGAAACCTTCCGTGGATTTCCTTTTTCAAATTTGGTAAAATGTCACCCTACCAATCTTTCTTAAACAAAAATAATATTAATTAATGATATTGTTATTTTCATTCAAAATTTCACATAGACATCTTCTTAATTACTATATACTCACATGGGTGACAAAATTTATTTATGGTTCTTTAATCTATATATTGTAATTAATACTCAAAGTAGCCCACAAAATTTCATTTACAGTTGAAATTATTTTCTTAAAGTGATAGTTATTGATAATGGACCTTTAATTTTGAAAATCCAGCTCATATTGAGTCTCCGTTATATACTTTGAATAGAATTGGAAGCAAATTTAACCTAAACAGGTCAGGCCTGAATTATATATATTGAGCCTATGTCTGGTCTATTGTCTATTACATGCTTTATATTTTACTTGATTTATTCAATTGTGGTTATCAACTATCATGGATATCTCAAGCATTCATTATGCCCGTGCAGAGCACGGGCTAAGTCTACTAGTTAAGGTGTAAAAGAAGGAAAAAGAATAAATGTATAAATAATAATTGTATGATTTTAAGGTGTTTTTAGTATAATAAAATAGTAAAGTTTTGATTTTATTTATTGTTAACCTTAAATTGCATTTAATAAAATATTTGTTAAAATGATTTTGTTATTAAATTTATTTTGTGGGGGCACACTACATTTTTTAATGGGGTCAAATATCTACACGAACATAATTCTTCTAGGTATGTTTTAAAATTTGAGTGGGGCGACTGCCCCCTAAGTGATGCACGTGGTCCGTGCCTGAGTATAAACATTGAGTGACAAAAACTATTTACAAGTCAATTATTATTACAAGAGAGGCGTGACTTAGCGGCGGACTTTTTATCGTTTCATGACGGTTTTTAGCCGCCACGGAACGGTTTTGCAGCCATTAACCAACCACCACCTATAAAGGGTTTGTTAAACGGTTTTGCGGCGGTTTTACACAACGGCCGCAAAATAAAAAATACTACGACGGTTTATTTTGCGGCGGTGTTTAACTGCCACTGTATCCGTAATCTCGAGTTACTGTCTTTTCGCAGCGGTAATGAATCGTCGCTATCATTATATCTTGATTAAAACTTTTGCGACGACTTTTCAATGAATTTCAATCGCCACTATCATTATATCTTGATTTAAAATTTTACGGCGGCTACTTTGTGTCGGTTCAAAACGACCGGTATGTGTTATTTTTTTCTTTATTTTTCATTTTAAAAATATTCATGCTTGTATTTTTTGGTTAAATATATTAATTTTTCATGAAATTTATCATTATTTTCCTGTAATAATCCAAATCGATGATAGAGAAGTGAATATATAACTGCAAAATATTTGAACGATTGTTCAAATATAAATTTAAGAATAAAATAAACACAAAAGCGTATTATAGTCAATAACTAGTTTTGAAAAATTAAAAAGAATAATCAAATAACTCAAAATGTCACTAGTGTTAAAGGAAATAAATATAGTCCTATTATTTATTTTTTTCGTTGCAATTACTCAAGATTTTCCCTCTCAGGAATTCATCCCCACAATGATGTCTGCTGGAAGATTCCCACCTTGCTTCTGAATAAGATATCTCAGAGCATTCTGTTTCATATCTGGTTGAGGATCACATGACGCTTGATTTTTGGTTCGACAGGCTCTTACTCGGGTAAGGGTTCCGAGCTCAGCTACACAAATTGCTCGGCTAACTTTCACCTTGAATCTTCCCTGGAACACGGTGCGTATAAAACCTGTTGCATATCAATGTTTGCTCCTGATTATTCAGTTTTAATTTTTTTCCCCTTTTGCTTATGTTAATGGGGATTGCAGGGTGTAGCAGTGATTCTTCATGTCTTTTACACGCGGTATTGCTGCCGCCTCGGAACCAGCCTTCTCTTCGTGGATCAGCATCGGGATACTCATCATCTGACTCTTCACCGGAGGCGTTTCTCGGGCACGTTTACTTCTGGCCTGGGCGAGTTAATGGAGTTTTATCGTTTAGACAGGGGCGAAATGCTTGAGGTCAAGTTTGCTGGGCGCAATACCTTTCACATGAAGGTGCTCCAGCCGGACTGTATGAGGGTTGTTTGAATGCGCAGAGAGTTGCAACTTTATCTTGTGGTCTTATAGGTGGGTTATGGATGCTGGGGTGACTTCTTTGAAGGGGGTTATGGATCAGTTATGTAGTTAGTTAATGGATTAATGAATAAGATGTGTCAATGTGTTTGGATGCATTACGTGTCAAGGAGTTAGGTTGTGGATAAGTAGTTTATGTTGTTACCCTGTCTCTGGCAACTTCCTTTCATCTAGCCACATATTTTTTTTTGTTATCAAAACTTCATCTTCTTGTGATATATAAATATAAATAAGTGGTTTTAAAATGTATCTGGCAACTTGTTGTGTTTGGGAACTGAAGTTGCAACACATACATAAGCGAGTGCATTAGATGACACAATATTGTAACTCTCTGTAATCATGTCTAAAAACTAGGGCAGTCAAACGGGCGGGCCTGGCCCATTTAGGCCCGGCCCATTTAGCCCGCGAGTTAAACGGGCTAGCTCGATTTTATACGGGCTAGAATTTTTCTAGCCCAATCCATTTATGGCCAGCCTGACAAGTAATCGGGCTGGCCCGTTTAATTAATTAATTTTTAAAAAAATAAATAAAACTTTAATTTTTAACTTAAAAAATTTATATTTGACCAAAAATACCTTTTTTTAGCTGAAAAATCCTAGTAAAAACAAAGTTTTTTAATTGATGAATCGGGTTTTCGGGTCGAATATGATAAAATATAGGAAAAAATACTATTTTTTTTAAAAGAATTAAAAATAAATTAAATAAAGAGGCCAGCCCGTTTAGCACGTGGGCTAGCCCGTTTAAGCCCGAATTTTTCCGGGTTAAATGAGTTAGCCCTTTTAAGCCCGGGTTTTAAACGGTCCGGGCTCAAAGATAAAAGCCCGTCCGTTTAGACGGATAAACGGGCTGGCCCGACGAGTTTGGCCCATTTTGACGGCCCTATTAAAAACGAAGAAGCATTTTGATTAAATGAATATATTGAAAGACATTGAATTAATTGTGAATGAAGACAAAAAATATTTTAGATCACTTACATCTTTCCTGCATCATTAGTTCAATCTCTTTATGATAACACTGCTATTCCCCCATTAAATGAATTAAGAATGTGTGGCTCTACCATAATGTTCTTAGAGACTTTGACCTGACTTTTGTTATCTTTTCTTTAGAGTGATAGTATCATATTCATCATTTATCAAGTCTATGGATCATAAATAACATTGAATATGTCATTAGGCTCTGAAAAGTTAAGATTCAATTCACAATTTGAAGTTTCAACTGGTTTCTTGTACAATTAATGGTTTATTTTTATAAAAAATAAAATTACATACTTATATTCATCTAGGCTTCCCAAATTGTGTGGCACGCCAATGGTGTTAGAGATGTACTCGCGCTACAAGGTCCTTCGTTTAGTAAGGATGTTTAGCCCTTATTTGTCACCCATGGATTGATAATGTGATACGTTACTTAATCCTCTGACTTGGTTGCCCATCTCCTTTTTTCAAGATCTATTCTGTGACCTGTGTGCATAATTACAGAAAATTTTCTATTCCTTAAATATATTCTGAAGGAATGGCTTTGTTGATATGTTGCCCATGTATGTGTAGGGAAGAGGCAAAAGAGTTACAATCACAAAATCTAAGAAGAGACGTTCATCTCCCTCTTACTTCTAATGTTCTTCCTACTAACATTAAGAGGTACCACCTTACAGTTGACTTCAAAGACTTTGATTTTTGTTCTCATTTTGCTTAATGTCCTACCCTTTGAAATCAAACATTTTGT